>AWOL01S0104698.1:3025-32436 GCA_000715115.1 Nicotiana otophora | reverse complement strand
ACCCACCCCCACACACACACCAAAATAAAATATTTTCGAAGAAATATGTCTCTTTTTGATAATTGATATTTTTATTTCTTTAAACGTCTTCATTATTTGTATATTGACTAATATTTTCATTTCTATATGGCAATTTCTTCCTAAAAGCTAGGTATTTGTAGGATTACTATTTCTCAATTTTAAAAACTTACACTTTTATTTATATTAACTTAAATATAATTTTTAATATAACATTAATATGATTAGTTATTTTCTAAAATAATAATCCAATTAGATAGGATACACGTGCAACATGCATACTGTAGGACTAGTTAGTATTAAATGAGTATCCTTGATTGTAACTTTATAATGTGGTAACTGAATTCTACACCTTCAACCAATTGCCTAATAATCTCTCTCTTCGTCTCTCTCTCTCACTCTCTGTTCTTTTCTCTACCATAATTTTTCTTCCTTCAATCTTCTCTGCTTCTCTTCTTCTTTTGCATCTCCTTTCTCTATTTTTTTCAAGGAACTCAACAATGGATTTCGCATTACCGTCTATCACGAGTGAACCAGTCGTTACTTTGCCAGCCATTGACAACTATTAAAAAGCTTCAAAGTTTTGAATTTGAATTTGAGTTTTCTAAATTTTTGTTGTATAGATTGGGTGTTATTGTAAACGGTTGGGAATATCCTTTGGAGTTTATATCTCAATTTTGAAGATGTTTGGTGAAGATTAGAGTTGGTTTTAACTTTTTGATTGAAACTCGAAGAGGAAGAAGAACATAAATGATATTAGTATAAAAATTGTATTTGAGTTGTATTTTGTTGTAGTTGTATTTTATGTATGAATATTGTATGAAAGTTGAAAATGAGTTTTAAATAAGTTATATATTGTATGAATCATTGTATGAAATTTGAATTAGTGTTTTAAAAGACTTTCTTGGGACTCGCCCCGGGCGGGGCACTATCACAATGCCCCGAGGCTCACGTGTGGTGCTTAGTTCTGTGAGACTTACGCCCCCAGTTCCCGACTGTACGCCCGAAACACGCCAAACGCTCTTCGCTCGGAGCTCGCCTCATAAATCCTAGCGTTGTTATGACCCGATAGGTCATTTATAGTTTTACCCTTCATTTATGTGATTCAAGACCTCGAATAGCTCCGTTTAGCCTTTCTCGATTTACGTGCACAGTCCGTATTTTTTTCGAAAGGTTATTTTGAGAAAATTGATGAAAATATGAAATCATGCCTTAAAACTTATTTCAGTTGACTACTATCAACGTTTTGTGTAAATGGACCCGGATCAGTGCTTTGGCGGTCCCAGTGGGTCCGTATCGTGATTTGAAACTCGGGTATTTACTCAGAATCGCATTCAGAAGTTCCTAACTTGATTTATCATAATTTGTTGAAAATTAGAAGCCTAAAGATTTAAAAAATTCATAAGTTTGACCGTAGTTTGGCCTTGTTGCTATCGAGTTTGATTTCGGTTTCGAAACTTGGTATAGGTTCATTTCAGTATTTATGACTTGTGTGCAATTTTTGGTGCAAAACGGAGTTGATTTGACGTGATTCGAATGCCTGATTGAGAAATTGAGATTTCTTAAGTTTTTTTGAAAATTTCATTCGTTTTGGTATCCGATTCGTAGTTCTAGATATTATTTTAGTGTTTCGACCACGCAAGCGAGTTCGTATGATATTTTTGGACTTGTGTGCATGTTTGGTTTGGAGCCCCGAAGGCTCGGGTAAGTTTCAGATAGGTTACGGATGTTTTTAAACTTAAGGAAAAGTTGGTTTAGCTTCTGCTGGTTTCTGGTGTATGCTTCTTCGCGATCGCGAAGAGTAAATTAGGACTGGGGAGGAATTGTTCTTCGCTAACGCGAAGAGATGGTCGTGAAGCAGAGCAGTGGGGGGTCTGCCCTACGCAAACGCGGCCATTCCTTCGCGAATGCGTAGGGTTAGGAAGGGGAACTGGGGGTGGAACCTTTACTCTATGCGAACGCGATCCCATGATCGCGAACACGAAGGCGAGGTGGGCTAAGCCTGTGCGAACGCGTAAAGTATTCCGCGATCGCGATAGCCATCTGGGCAGTGCTTTTCGCGAATGCGTCAGGTGTCTCGCGAACACGATGAACACCTGACGCCCAGTCATTTAAACTTCTAAAATCGGATTTCACCCATTTTACCATCTTTTCATTAGAGCTCGTCCTAGAGGCGATTTGTAGGAGAAATTTCATCACCCTTTCATATGTTAGTATACTTTGACTTATTTTCTTCCATTTCCATCATCACCCATTAATTTTTAGCCTTAATCTTTTTTCTTTCATGGTAGAAAATTAGAAATTTGAGTAGAATTAGGGGGGTTTGCAAACTTCGAATTTAGACTTCGAATTGGGGTCGGATTTCGAAACTAATTACATAATTGGGCTCGGGGGTAAATGGGTAATGAGTTTTAGTCCAAATCTCGGGATTTTGACCAAGCAGCTCCGGAGTTGACTTTTGTTGATTTTTGGGAAAGGTATAAAGATCTTAACTTTATGTATTGTAATTGATTTCTCTAGCCTTATTTGATGTTATTCAGTCGATTTTGGTTAGATTCGGTTGGTTCGGAGGCAGATTTTAGAGAAAAGGCCCCGGTAGAGCTTTAAATTGATTGCTGAACGAGGTAAGTGTCGTGGTTAACCTTGACTTGAGGGATTAGAACTTGTTTGCCTATTTTCTACGTGTTTAATGTGTGGGTACAACATATATGTAAGGTAACGAGTACTTATGCATTGTTGTTGGATTAAAGCATGCGGGTGAAACTTTTTTCCTTGTGATTTATTGCCTCTTTAATTATGATATTCATGCTTAGATTATATTATTACTTATTAGATCGTTCCTTCCGTATTTATGGATTAATTAGTAATGGTTGAGTATTTTTGGAAGTTGTGGTTTGGTATCTTGGAATCATAATTGACGTAAAGTACATCCTTTGCATTATTTATCTCCCGAATTTTTATATTCATTACTATATGGTAAGGAAGAGTGTTAAACCACGGAGGGTGATGTCGTGCCATTTCATTACCTCATTTACTGATTAATACATGGTGAAGAAGAGAATTAAAGCACGAAGTGTGATGTTGTGCCAATTTATATCAGTTATTCATTGTTACATGGTGATATCGAGAATAAAAGCACGAAGAGTGCTGCCGTGCTATTTCATTTCTATTTATGTCATCATTTTATGGTAAGGATGAGAGTAAAAGCACGAAGGGTGATGTCGTGCCATCTTCATACAGTATGTTTATATGTCCTCTTTTGTTGATGATTTATATGACTGTCTTGTGTTGTCATTCCTGTTGTAGTTATCGTATCTTTTTCCCTTTTCGCATGTCTCCCTCCCAACTGTACATATTAAATCTGTGTTTTGTTACTGTTTGGTACATATATCTATGTTTGTATAGGTTTAATTACGTGAGTGTCCTGTCATAGCCTCATCAATATCTCGTCGAGGTTAGGATCGAGACTTACGAAGTATATTGGGTCAGTTGTACTCATACTACACTTATGCACTTCTTGTGCAGATTTTGGTATTGGTCCCAGTGATGCGTGAGAAGCGTCAGCTTGGATCATAGCATGCGGAGACTTGAGGTAGATCTTCTAGCGTCCGCAGACCTTGGAGTCCCCTTCCCCTTCCCTCTTTTACTATTCATTTCATTCGAAATAGTTGTAGTTATTTCAGACTATGTTGTAGCACTTCTAGTAGCTCGTGTATTTGTGACTCTGGATCTTTGGGAGTAGATGTTATTACATGACTTATGCTGGTGTTTTACTAGTTTGGGTCCCTATCTCTCGTTATTTATCATCACCTTTCTTAAACTGCTAAAACTTTGGCTATTTAACTATCTCACGTCGGTTTGCCTAGCAAGTAGATGTTAGGCACTATCATGACTCGGAGGTTGAGATTCTGGGTCGTGACAAGCGCAAATCATGCATCAAAGTCCCTAATTATCATGGTTGAAACTCAAGTTTCTTTAACAAATAAATGATTACACTTTTATTCATTTATAGAAATATGAATGTAACGACCCGACCTGTCGTTTTGAACTCTGGCGTGTTATTCGGAGGTTTGAGGCCTTGAGTAGCTTCACTTCATGTATTATGACTTGTACGTATGGTCGGTTTCGATTTTAGGAAAGTTCAGAGTTGATTTGGAAAAACAATTCTCAATCCGGAAGCTTTAAGTTGAAAGACTTGACCAAGGTTTGACTTTTGAGTAAATTACCTAAGAATCGGGATTTGAGGGTTCTAATAGGTTCGTATAATGATTTTGGACTTGAGAGTATGTTCGAGTTAAGTATCGGATGGTCTGGAAGTATTTTGGCGCTTATTGTGGAAAGTTGACATTTTGAAAGTTTTAGAATTTCTTAAGTTCGAGATGAAGTGGACTTTGGTACTATTGATGTCCGTTTGGGATTCTGAGCCTTGGAAATAGCTTCGTATTGTGATTTGTGACTTATACGCAAAATTTGGCGTCATTCCAAAAAGTTTAAGAGTGATTCGGATGCGTTCAACAAAGGATGAAGGTTTGAAAGTTAAGAGAGTTTAAGAAATTGAGTTTGATCTTTAATTCTTGGTTTCGATGTTATAATTTATGTTCTGAGCCTTTAAACAAGTTTACATAGGATATATAAACTTGTTAGAATGATTGGACGGAGTTCCTCGGACCTCGAGTGAATTTTGGGGTAGTTTCAGACCACTTTTAGAATATTTGAATTGATGTTATCTAATGCCAAGTGTGCTCTTTGCGACCGCAGAGGTCTGTGTCGCGATCACGAAGAGCAAAGTGCATTCCATACATTTGTGAATCGCGGAGGGAAAGTCGCGATCGCGGAGAAGGATTTTATGCGATCAATAGTCTGACTTCGGAAACTTATATCACGCAATCTATAAGGAAATTAGAGATGATCTAATAATGAAAGTTATAGTTCTTTGAATCTAGTTTTTAGAAAATCAAACCGTTTGTCATTTCGAATTTTGTACGAAACGTTATGACCATTATACTGAAAGGTGTCTATGAAGAAGAAAACATAATTTGTACATCGCGATCGCGGGATTTTGGCCGCGATCGCGATGAAGAAAACGATGATGGAACTTTTGTTAACTGCGATTGCATGGGTAATTACTGCAATCACAAAGAAGGAGGCCTGGCAAGTGTATTAAACATCAACATTCAGGATTTTGAGCTCATTTCTTCACTTGTAAGTTCTTGGAGCTCATGTGGGGCAATTTGGGGTGATTCTTGAAGATCATTTTCGCCATATATCATAAGGTAAGTTATTCCTACTTGTTTCGGATTAAATACACGGGTTATATATGGATGTTAACATGGAATTTGATAGAAATTGTGGAATCTTTGGAAAACAACTTTAAAATGGTATTTTCGGATTTTGATCACGAAATTGAACATGGAATTAGGAATAAATTATATATTTGAGTTCGTGGTATTATGAATAATGTTTATCTACAAAATATTTTGGAATCCGGGAGCGTGGGCCTAGGGGTTGACTTTGTTGACTTTTCGAGCGGAGTTGTGAATTGTTAAATTATGAGCATTTGAGTATATTTTTATTGGTTTGCACGTTATTTGACTAATTTTGGATCGATGGGCATCGGTTTGGGGTGTTAGAGAGGTGTTGGAGCCGGTTATGGAACTTCGAAGTGAGGTAAGTCTCATGTCTAACCTTGTGAGGGGGAATGTACCCCATAGGTGTTATACTTATTACATGCTACATGTTATGGGAGCTACGCACGTATGAGGTGACGAGTATCCGTGTGTATGCTAGAGTTCCTGATTATGTCCAGGTAGACTTAGATTCACGCCATGTTTTAATTGTAATAATTGAGTTGTTCTTGCCTGTTTAATTACTTTAATTCGCACTCTGACCTGAGACTAGACTCGCTATTTTAGATATTTGATGAGCTACTTGATTAGCCGTAAGAATTGTACTTCTCTTTCGAATTTCTCTCGCGTTGTGCGTACTCATCGTAAAGTTTCTCTTGAATTCCATAACTCACATGCATATTCGTGAGTGGGGTCATAGACCTGTAAAAGCTTCACGCTCTTATGGGGTCGAGTCGTTCGTCTCGGTATGATATTGTAACACACTCCTATGGAATCGGGACTTTCGCCTCGGCGGAATATTATAATACACTCTTTTGGGACCGGGTCGTTCGCCTCGACAATATCACGTATCATATTCTTATGGGATCGGGCCGTTCTCCTCGACAGAATTATTTATCACACTCTTATGGGATCAGGTCATTCGCCTCGGGAGTTCTATGAAACAATCTTATGGAATCTAGCTGCTTGCCTCGGCAGAATCGTACGAAATACTTGATAAGGAGTCTGCGTACTCTTGAGTTTCCTGACTTGAGATGTGACCATTGATTTAGTATTGACCATTACGTATTCCATTTGAGGAGGCATCCGATAATGGAGGACTTTTGTGTTCATTGTTCAGATGTAGACCATATTATTTTCCTATATATGTACTCATTGTTTACTTACCACATTTCATACTTGTCTACTTTGTTATATTTGATTTAGTAGACCATTAGTAAGTGTCAATGTCAACCTCTCGTTACTACCTCTTCGAGGTTAGGCTAGATACTTACTGGGTACGCGTTGATTTACACACTCATATTGTACTTCTACACTAAATGTGCGGGATCTGACAGGTTCATTTGGTGGTCATATGGGCGCGTAGGCGCAACTGCTGAGGGGACTTTATGGTAAGCTGCATTCCTTGCTACGATTCGCAACACATAGAGTTTCCATCATAATTATTTACTTTATCTTGTCTATCTTGTATTCCAGACAAATATTGTATTGTTATTGTACTTCCTAATAGATGCTCATGCACTTGTGACATCGGGTTTTGGGGTGATCTAGAATTTGTTTATGGTTTGCTTTATATTGATACACTATTACTTTATATTATAATTAAATTATGCGTATCTACGATTTTATTTAACGCATTGATCTCTCTATCTAATAAAATCCATGATTTCAAAATTAATAAAATGAATAATTAAGTTGGTAGTTCATCGTTGGCTTGCCTAACGATGACATTGGGCATCATCACGACCTATATTGAGATTTGGGTCGTGACAGCTTGGTATCAGAGCACTAGGTTCACTTAGGTCTCACGAGTCATGAGAAAGTCTAGTAGAGTCTTGCGGATCGGTACAGAGATGTTTGTGCTTATCTTCGAGAGGCTACATGGCTGTTAGGAGAACTTCTCTTCCTTGATTCCTTATCGTGCGATTTGATTTTGTTGAAGTTTATGCCTTCGGTTCCTTCCTACTCATTTGTACGCGACGTTGGGCATTTTTTATCAGTTAAGCACCGACGAGTTGTGAAGATGCTTCAGATGCAGTGCAGGATGCTTTTCCCTGCGAATGTGGGCGGACCATTATCGTTGCCTTATGGAGAAGTGTTCTTCATTTCAGTCCAGTATTGGAGTTGCCTATGGTCGAGATTTGATATTTCCGAATTTGGTGGAATTCTTGTTAATATTGTGGTGTCGCCTTCCTTGATTGAATGCATTGAGGCCCATCGGCATGTTGACCTTCATTTGTTTGCCTCTAGGAACGGTGTTGTGAGATGGAACCTATGAGGAAATTATTAGAGATGGTTGTATGTTGTGACTTCAGGATCGAATCAGCGTTTCCAGTGTTGATGGTTCGAGGGAAATGATCCCTGAGGTGGTATCTATGCTTAGAAAGTTTGAATGTGATAAAAAGGGCATGATTGGAATGTAGGAAATATGAGTATTAGCTTATTATTTTGGATGCAATACGGCTTCGAGTTTCAAACATGTTATTTGACCTTCATGTGATGTTAATGAATGAAGGGATTCTTACGGCTGACGTATTAGTGTGGTCCCAAGGATATTAATTGATTTCGTGATTGAGGTAACTATAGCAATGATGTTGGAGGACGTCGATATGAGGTTACGCATGTGCGCTATCTCTTGTGAGCAGGTTAGCAGTTACGTGATTTTGAGAAGGTTCCTACGAAGAGTTCTACTTTCTACCTAACATGGGATGCATATATTGTGATGCCAGTTTGGGTTGCTTGAAGAAGACAGTATAACCCCAAGGAGGTTGAGCGTGCGATGGTGGCTGATAATTCGGGATGTGTTATGATTGGTGCAACAAGAGCTTACGAGAAGTTGGCCGAGTAACAGTGCGGGATCATGGTAACCGGGAAAAAAAAATAGTTGTGGGGTCTGGATCTATATGATTGTAGCGTGAACTAATTGGGGGAGCCCCCCGTCTACGATTGGGTCACGTAGTTGTGTGCATGTGCAACTTTTGGTCATCGGTGCATTGGTGGATTAGTTATGACCAAGAGAAGAAAAAAAAACATCAAGAGTATTTTGGGTAAGGAATTTGACATATATGTGCTACATTTCACCTTATCAATTTATGTGCAGATATTGGGGATGACTCAGAATTTTAGCTTATTGTGGATATGATGTGCAAGGAAAAGAATTCATCTGGTTTCTTCTTTGGAAGTGTTCATGTGCTAGCAGAGCACTAGAGTTTGGTTATATATTCGGGACCAGGTCAGAGTGGGTGACTCTCAACAATGGTTCTAATGGGTTCAAGAATTAAAGTGCGGTGCTTAAGGATTTTGGGTTCGTCATGTGGCTGAGGATTGGGTTTTATAGCAAAGTGTGAAGAATACTTGGGGAATTTCTATGTTATCATCGGGTCTACAGTACAATATTAGAGAAATGGGAGAAACAACTTCAGATTCGCAGGAGGGCTTCCAGATGGGTGTATCAGCAGGAGATACTATTGAGTGCATGAGGATGGTATGAGATGGCAGATGGGTATTGAGACGATGTGGTCTTATGATGTGGGTCACTTGGGCTGAGTGTAGTTTGGGGTCCGTTATGTATTTGAATAGAACTATTAGTTCGAAGCCAAGTCAAGAGTAAATTGGTAGAAGTAGAGTTAGTTAGTAATGGTTTGAATCAACAGTGTTGCGGAAATGATCAGTTTCTTCCATGTGGTAAGGCTATACCAGTGGTTCATGGTTGTACGTGCGAGCTTGAAAGCTGTCGTGGTTCAATTGATTTGGATGTATTTGATTCTGATGGCTTGGTTATGTGTGAATGGATCCCAGAAGAGTTATGGCGGTTTAGACCGTGACTTAAGGTTTGCATTTTCTGTTGTTATAGGAAGTTGGTTATGGATGGAGATTCTTTTTCTTAGATGAGTTAAGTGAAAGATTTCGAGCCGATGAAGTGTTAACTCTACTAATGTTTTAGGAGATTATGTTGAAATTCTTGTACTCTTGAGTAGTAGTATAATATGTGCAGTGAGCGGTATGGAGACTGGAAGTTGAGGATCAGGGTTGCGGTTTAGTTTTGATAAGAATGTCACGAGCTCGAAAGAGCGGAGGGAAGGGGGGAAGATTTCAGATGTTCATAGTATGTTGGCGCTATCTTAGTGTAACCTGAGAACGGTGTTCTGTATAAGAGGCATGGTGTATTGATTAGTGGATTTTTGATTTGCATTACAGAATTTGTACGATTAATGGTATTGATGTGCAGACCTTGCTACCTGGTGCGGGAGGTCGTGGAGTGACTCACGTGTGATGATTGTATAAGGGTGACATGCCAACCATTTATGTGGTAGAGATTGAAATCACGTATGGAGATTCTAGTACTGTTGTTGATGAGAGAGTTTATCTCTGAGAGGCGCTCTATTTCTCTGGTTACGGACTGTGGAAGTTTATTCCTAATTTAAAGGTTGATCGTATGTGTCATGGATATGGTCATTGTTGATATTTGGGTGGTTATAGACCCATTTTGAGATGATCATAATCGGCCTGAGGTCTGTTGGTAGGCCTAATGTGAATGTAAATTTTATACCAGATCAGATATGCTTATTCGGCATAGCATCACTTATGGACGAGTCTTCGAGCTTAGTGGATGGTATTCCTGGCATCGTCTATTTCAAGTGCTACTCTTTTATGCCACATGGGTTGTGAGACGACTTGCTTATTCACATGTGTGTTGTGGTTCTATGTAGCTCGTCGTTTATCGCACTTTAGTCAAGCTTGAGTTTTGTAGCGCATGGCGCTATCCGTCTCCCCAAGGTTGTATTTATGCACTTGACATGCTCATGGTCGGTATTCGGGCATTTCGTGAGTTCGAGCATTATGGCTTGATGGGTATTTCCCTACTACTGGTTATGTGTGGATTGGGTGGCACGCCGCCACGGGTATCATGTATGGATCGAGTTGCACGCCGCAACGGTGAGATGTTGAGTACGGTTCCTTATACCTATTTTGTGTGCCTCATTTCTCATCTCTGAGATAGGCTCATAATATCTATTTGGCCGTTTTATTTGTAACGCGGGCTGGGTAGTTCTTTTCCAGAGTTAAATCTTCCTTATAAGTCATATTCGAGTTGTAGTTTATTAGCGAATTGATGTCATCGTAGGAGATTGTGAGTGTCTTTTGATGTGGCTTGTCGGTCGAGCAGCTTGTACTTGGCGAGACGAGGTGGTTGGACTTGGATTTAGTGCAATCGGACTTATATAATGTATATTAGAGGGAAAATGTTACTATTTAGTTCAGAAGGAGGCAAGGGCTCTCATTGAGTGGAGAAATTCCATGGACTTTTGATTTGACGGGTGGTTATGAGATTCTACACATCTCTTTTATCATTGCAATATTGCGAGGGTTGGAACAGGGCTTATATATGTTATGAGGTATACTACAGGCATCATGTTAGTGGGTTGCAGCATCTACGGTTGGAGGATGTTATTATGGGCATACGAATTATGCGGTGCATTGTGTGGTTTTAGCATGGGTGCATGATCATATTTGGTACAACGGGTTGAGATTGATATGATGTTCGTATGCTAGAATCATGTCTCGTAGAGAATTTCGGGTGTTGGAATTTGGTTCTAAGGCTAGTGGGTTAAGGTAGCAGGAAGGATCCTTAGTTTGGCTCTAGCTAATGTGCCCACAGGGGTTGTGGTGGCATGGGTAGGTGCACAATGAGTTAAACAGTGCTTTTGGGCAACTCCCGAACTGTTCTTGGCATGTTTGAGGACGAATGTATGTTTAAATGGGGGAGAATATAACGACCCGACCGGTCGTTTTGAACTCTAGCGCGTTGTTCGGCGGTTTGAGGCCTTGAGTAGCTTCACTTCACGTATTATGACTTGTACGTGTGGTCGGTTTCGATGTTTGAGAAGTTCGGAGTTGATTTGGAAAGCAAATTCTCAATTCGGAAGCTTTAAGTTGAAAGAGTTGACCAAGGTTTGACTTTTTAGTAAACGTCCTAGGAATCAGGATTTGAGGGTTCTAATAGGTTCGTATGATGATTTTGGACTTGGGAGTATGTTCGAGTTAAGTATCGGATGGTCTGGAAGTATTTTGGAGCTTATTATGGAAAGTTGGCATTTTGAAAGTTTTAGAATTTCTTAAGTTCGAGTTGAAGTGGACTTTGGTACTATTGATGTCCGTTTGGGATTCTGAGCCTTGGAAATAGCTTCGTATTGTGATTTGTGACTTGTACGCAAAATTTGGCGTCATTCCAAAAAGTTTAAGTGTGATTCGAACGCGTTCAACAAAGGATGAAGGTTTGAAAGTTAAAATAGTTTAAGAAATTGAGTTTGATCTTTAATTCTTGGTTTCGATGTTGTAATTTATGTTCCGAGCCTTTGAACAAGTTTTCATAGGATATATAAACTTGTTAGAATGATTGGACGAGGTTCCTCGGACCTCGGGTGAGCTTTGGGGTGGTTTCAGACCACTTTTAGACCATTTTGAACTGTTGTTATCTGATGCCATGGGTTCTCTTCGCTATCGGGGAGGTTTGGGTCGCTTTCTCGAAGAGCAAAGTGCATTCCATGCCTTTGTGAATCGCGATCGCGAAGGGAAGGTCTCTATCTCATAGAAGGATTTTGTGTTGCCATTAGTCTGACTTCGGAAACTTATATCTTGCAATCTATATAGAATTTGGAGATGATCCAAAAATGCAAGTTGTGATCATTATACTGAAGGGTGTCTATGAAGAAGAAAACATAATTTGTACATCGCGATCGCAGGATTTTGGCCGCGATCACGATGAAGGAAACAATGTTGGAACTTTTGTTAACCACGATCGCATGGATAATGACTGCGATCGCGAAGAAGGGGGCCTGGCAGGTGTATTAAACATCTAATTTCGGGATTTTGAGCTCACTTCTTCACTTTTAAGTTCTTGGAGCTCATGTGGGGCGATTTGGGGGGATTCTTGAAGGTCATTTTCATCATATATCATAAGGTAAGTTATTCCTACTTGTTTCGGGTTAAATACATGGGTTATATAAGGATTTTAAAATGGAATTTGATAGAAATTGTGGAATATTTGGAAGAAAACTTAAAAATGATATTTACATATTTTGACCACGAAATTGGACATGAAATTAAGAATAAATTATATATTTGAGTTCGTGGTATTATGGGTAATTTGTATCTTCAAAACAAATTGGAATCCGGGCGCGTGGGCCCGGGGGTTGACTTTGTTCACTTTTCGAGCAGAGTTGAGAATTGTTATGAATTGTTAAATTATGAGTATTGGAGTATATTTTTATTGGTTTGCACATTATTTGACTAGTTTCGGATCGATGGGCAACGGTTTGGGGTGTTAGAGAGGCGTTGGAGCCGATTATAGAACTTCGGAGCGAGGTAACTCTCATGTCTAACATTGTGAGGGGAAATTTACCCTGAAAGTGTTATACTTATTACATGCTACATGTTATGTGAGCTACGCACATATGAGGTGACAAGTATCAATGCGTATGCTAGAGTTCCTTATTATGTCTGGGTATACAAGAGACTAATTGAGCTACGCACGCCATGCTTTAATTGTACTAACTGAGTTGTTCTTGCATGTTTAATTACTTTAATTCCTATTATGACCTTAGACTAGACTCGTTAGTTTAGATATTTGATGAGCTACTTGATTAGCCATAAGAATTGTACTTCTCTTTCGGATTTCTCTCGCGTTGTGCGTATTCATCAGAAATATTCTCTTGAATTCCATAACTCACACGTATATTCATGAGTGGGATCATAGACCCGTAAAAGGTTCACACTCTTATGAGATCGGACCGCTCGCCTCGACATGATATTATAACACACTCTTATGGGATCGGGTCGTTCGCCTCGGTAGGATATTGTATCATACTCTTATAGGATCAGGTCATTCGCCTCGGCAGTATCACATATCATATTCTTATGGGATTGAGTCGTTCGACTCGGCAGAATTATGTATCACACTCTTATGGGATCGGGTCGTTCGCCTTGGCAGTTCTATGAAACACTCTTATGGGATCGGGTCGCTCGCCTTGGCAGAATCATGCGAAATACTTGATAAGGAGTCCGATAATGGAGGACTTTTGTGTTCATTGTTCAGCTGTATATCGTATTATTTGTCTATATATGTACTCATTGTTTACTTACCATGTTTCATACTTGTCTACTTTGTTATATTTATTTTACTGGACCACTAGTAAGTGTCATTGTCGACCCCTCGTCACTACCTCTTCGGAGTTAGGCTAGATACTTACTGGGTACGCGTTGATTTAAGTACTCATGCTGCACTTCTGCACTAAATGTGTAGAATTTGATAGCTTCATTTGGGCGCGTAGGCGCAGCTGCTGAGGGGACTTTATGGTGAGCTGCATTCCATGCTACGATTCGCAGCACATAGAGTTTCCATCATAATTAATTACTTCATCCTGTCTATCTTGTATTCGAGACAGATGTTGTATTATTATTGTACCTCCTAGTAGATACTCATGTACTTGGGACACTGAATTTTGGGGTGATCTAGATTTTTATGGTTTGCTTTACATTGATACACTATTACTTTATATTGTAATTAAATTGTACATATCTACGATTTTTGTTAATGTATTGATTTCTCTATCTAATAAGATTTATGATTTCAATAATAATAAAATGACGGCAGAATAGCCTAATAGACACCTCTGCTTATCCCGTTTTGAGATTCCGGCCCTCATACCTTACGAAGTTTCATTCAGGCACCTCAACTCGTCCAAAATAACTTTTTAAAATTCCTCTGACCATTGACCAAGCTTATGCGGCGCTAAGCCGGCTGAGTTGGATGAAATATGTGAGATGCACGCATATAAAGCGAGTGAAAACAATGAATTTGAATTTAAAAAGATTAAAATAAAGATAAAAAGAAAAGAAACTTAAAAATAATTGCTAAGCTAACTTTTCCATTCCCTTCCCCGTACTCTTCCCCACCATCGTGAATTCCCCCGTCTGTACTCTTTTTCACCCCACACTCTTCTGCCCTACCCTCGCATCTTCATATACTCTTCAGTCTCAAGATACATGCAATAGCAACTGTTAGATGGAGCAATAACAGGAAGATTTCCTGCTCTTATTTCAAACTCCTCGCAAATCCATTGCTTCGATACCTAGAAGAGTTGTGTTCCACCTCCGATTCTTGCTTCTTTTTTGTTTGTAAAATAAGAAAATATAATCTGAAGGTAAATTAGTAAACAACAACTAATTGAACAGCGATCTAGGGCAGTGGGTGAGATTTAATGGAGATATGAGAAGGTGGAGACCCAAATAAACATGAGTTTTCTCTTGTTTAAATAATTTTTTATCGTTAAAATGCTCAAAAGCATCTGTGTCTTCTTGTTGAAGCAATATCTTGGATTCATCATCAATATGATCAATGTATCTACTGAAGAGTAGGAATTGCATGGTTCCCAAGAGTTTGTTTTTGGATGAGTGGGGCTCAATTAGCAAGGATTTTTGGAATGGTTTTTATTTATTTGTGAGCTTTCGAAAAATGGTTGTTGGGTGTATTTGGGGCAGGGTTAATAGAGGAAAAGGGTCCATTTGGGATGGGAGAAGGGACAAGTAGATGGCGGAGCAAATATTTAGTGAAATTGAATAGTGAAAATTTTGAAATAAAGTAAAAAATGATGATATGGCATAGAGAATTTGAGCCGGACATTGACGTGTCATCCACATCGTGTGTTTGAAGAGCATGCGAGGTTAAAGGGGTTTAAAAGAGTTACTTTGCACGAGTTGAGATGTCTGAATGGAATTTAGTAGGGTATGGAGGTCGAGATCTCAAAACGGGACAAGTAGAGGTGTCTGTTAGGCTATTCTGCCTAAAATGAATGATTAAGTTGGTAGTTCACCGTTGGCTTGCCTAACGGTGACGTTTGGCACCATTTCGACATATATTGAGATTTGAGTCGTGACAATGAAGATTGAGAATAACTCAAAATAATGAGTCATAATATTTCATAGTTACTAATTGAGAACTTCAGAGAGCTAATATCATTTGAATAGCCAAAATTTACTTCTTCGCTTTCTATAGATATTCATATTTTGGTTAAATGTCTCTTAAAGTTATCAAACTTTTATTATTTTACTATTTAAAAGCAATTTTATATTTACTCGTAAGGAGTAATATTTTAAATTGCATTATTGATGGAGTTTATTGATTATTAACTTTTAGAGAGGTAAACAATATAATTTTTTATAATATTTTTTAAAATATTACGATCTTTTAATCATTTGAAAGACAAGACTTTATGGTTGATTTTTATCTTATAGTAACTTTAACACTATTGCATTATTTATATTTATAAACAAATACTAGATATTTTATTTTTGTGAGTTTTTAAATTTTTAATTTTGTAAGTTTTAATATACTATATATATTTTTGTGATTATTTTGCTATTTTATTAATTTATAAATTAATAAATTTAAAGATCCATGGGACTTACATCGGGTCTTACGGCTCGCCCTGTGTTAAATAAAACGTCTCGCCTCACGCCTCTCGCCTCCGCCTTTTAAAATATTTAGTTGAATTATAATTGTATGAATTTTGTATGATAATTGAATTTTATTTGTATTCTGTTTTCTTTATATTATGTTTTATATGAAAGTTGTATGAAAATTATAAATAAGTTATATATAAATTATATATTGTATGATTAATTATATGAAATTTATATTTGAATTGTACTGTTGTTATAGATGTATTAAATTTGTATCAAATAATATACTTGTAAAAAAAATGGGGAAGCAGGGCAATCAAGGCGATAAAGTTGGTCAACTTCAATCAACAATGGCTCTGTAACATTTGCATAAGAAAGAAAAATGATACAAGGATATAGACAAGATGGTTCGTGAAAATACCAGAGTGTTAAGCACTATGCTTTTAAGAGAGCGTCGACAACAATTTTGAGCGTCGATCTGGTAATCTTCAGGCAGAATAAGAAGGAGAGAGGAGAGTAGAAAACAAATGGCACGGTCCGAAATTTTTATCCTCGGGACCGTGATGACGCCTAATATTTTACTTGCCAGGCAAGCCAACGTTAACTATATTTGTTAACCATTTTTAACAATTCAAATCAAATGATAACAATAAAATTGAATAGTCTCAAATAGAGTGTATAAACTAATAAACGCCGTAATTCAAATACAATCCCAGAACTGGTATCACGAATACATGAGCATCTAGAGTACTATAGGTAATGGGCTGAATAAAAGACGTAACTGTCTGAATCAAAATAAAAAGCTAAGATAATATATAAGGGGACTTCATAATATATAAGGGGACTTCAGGATTGCGGACGTCGTGTAGCTATACCTCAAGTCTCCACTGATAGTTAGATCCGAGCAAATCTCACTCAACGTTGTTGGGACCAACTCCGGTATCTGCACAAGAAGTGAAGAGTATAGTATGAGTACAACCGACCCCATGTACTCTGTAAGTGCCGAGCCTAACCTCGACAAAATAGTGACGAGGCTAAGGCGAGTCACTTACAATAACATGTACGCAAATAATAGTAATAACAGGAAAGACAGAAAAGGAAATAAAGCAGTTAACCCACAAAAACGAACTCGATATTCAACTACCAGAGAGCCCATAATAACAAGTTCTATAAACTCATCTTAACATACCGAGGCAAATCTAACAGTCACCAACAAATACACATGAACAATTCGGTGCGGCGTGCAACCCGATCCCACCATATCATCATCTGTCAATATCATAATCCGTCCTTATTGCACTGAATGCTAGCTGGTCAGGACGAGACCCATAAGAACCACGACCGCCCGAATCATCGTGGGCTACCTGAAGAGCTGACCAAATCAGCCTAGGAGGATGGACTCTACCAAAAGAACCTCTGCCTCCAGATGAGGCACCACTGAAGCCACCGAAATGACGGGGACTCTTCTCAGATGTCGACCTCTATCCTGACCACAAACCATCTCGATCCGTCTAGCAGTCTCTGCAACCTTCCAGAAAGAAATATCATCTCTTGTCTCCTTGGCTATTTCAAGCCTAATGCCGAAGGTAAGACCATCAATAAACCTCCTCACCCCCTCTCTATATGTAGGAATCAACATAGCTGCATGACGGGCCAGGTCCACAAATCTGATCTCGTACTGGGTGACGGTCATGCCACCCAGCTGAAGGCACTCAAACTACCAATGGTACTCCTCTCTCAGAGTGAAAGGAATAAACTTCTCCAGAAATAGGTGTGAAAACTTATCCCACATAAGTAAAGGTGAACCAGTTAGTCTGTGCCGCTCAAAATCCTGTCACTACCTCTTGGCAAAACCGGTCATCTCGAACACTTCAAAGACAACCTCATTGGTCTCAACAATACCCATATTGTGCAATACCTCCTAGCAACGGTCCAAGTAATACTGTGAGTCCTTAGAGGATGCACCGCTATAATGAATAGGAAAGAGCTTGGTGAACTTAATCTACCTCATCAATCCCTCAAAGCACATCGCGGGCCTCTCCTCGGGCTGTGTAACAACTATGGGTTGAACCACCCCAACTGCTGGAACTGCCAGAGTCTGGTATAGGGGAGCTATCTGCCCCAAAGTGTGAGTGGCGGGAGTCTGTGATCCTCCCCCAGCCTGAGAGATGGCTGGTACCATAGGAAATGCTCCGGTCTGAGCCACACTCTCTATGAACCCAACTAAGAGAACTAGAGCGTCCTGAAGTACATGAGTGGCTATGAACCCCTCTCGGACCTGAGCGGGTCCGACTGGTGCGGCCTGAACTGGGACCTCCTCCTCATAGTCAGGCTGAGGCTCTACCATGGGTGTTGCTGCTGCTCGTGCTCTAGGCTGAGCTCTGCCTCTGGCCCGACCCCTACCCCTGGTAGTGGATACAACAGGGGGCTCTGGCTCTTGCCTGGCTGTAGATGTTGTGCGAGCTCTCACCATCTGCGAGAGAACACGAGTAGAATGGTTCAAACTTCAATAATGGAAATAAACTGCACGATAGAGAAAGAAAGAAGTGAAATTTTTCCTAAAGCCTTTTAGCCTCTCAAAGAAAAATACAGACGTCTCCCGTACCGTTCCTCCAGACTCTACCAAGCTTGCTCATGACTCGTGAGACCTAGGTAACCTAGTGCTCTTGCTCTGATACCAACTTGTCACAACCCGAAATTCCCACCTTCGGGACCGTGATGACGCCTAACATTTCACTTGCTAGGTAAGCCATCGTTGGCTATATTTGTTAATCATTTTTAACAATTCAAATCAAATGATAACAATAAAACTGAATAGTCTGAAATAAAGTGTATAAACTAATAAACAATGTAATCCAAATGCAATCTCAGAACTGGTATCACGAATACATGAGCGTCTAGAGTACTACAGGTAATGGTCTGAATAAAAGACGTAACTGTCTGAATCAAAATAAACAACAAAGATGATATAGAAGGGGACTTCAAGATTGCGAACGTCGTGCAGCTATACTTGAAGTCTCTACTGATAGATAGATCCGAGCAAATCTCACTCAACGCTGCTGAGACCAACTCCAGTATCTTCACAAGAAGTGCATAGTGTAGTATGAGTACAACTAACCTCATGTACTCTGTAAGTGCCAAGCCTAACCTTAACGAAATAGTGACAAGGTTAAGGCGGATCACTTACAATAACATGTACGCAAATAATAGTAATAATAGGAAAGACAAAAGGAAATAAAGCAGTTAACCCACAAAAATGAACTTGATATTCAACTACCAGAGAGCCCAGAATAACAAGTTCTATAAAATCATCTCAATATACCGAGGCAAATATAATAGTCACAAACAAATACACATGAATAATTTGTTGCGGCGCGCAACTCGATCCCACCATATCATCATCTGTCAATATCATAATCCGTCCTTATTCCGTCATTTCAATTTATTACCTTTCAATTTTTATTACAACGTGCAACTCACTCCCCAAACAATTTCAATCAACAAGAGCAATTCAACAACAAAAATTTACAAGAATTTTTATATCAAGAGAGTATATATATATGAGGCAAATGAAGAATCGCATAATAATAAAAAGAAAATCTCTAACAACTCGAATGTCTCAAATTTACCAACTCATCGGTATCTACCAACTAATAACTCATACAGGTGGAACTACATTATAGAAGACAACAAATATTACAAAGCTATATGACAAGTAAGACATAAGACAATTTAGATATGCAAGTAAAGCAAGTAGAGAAAAGTAACTATTAAGCATGGAATCATGGAAGAGACAGCCAATTTAAAGCGAGGATAACTAAATGACAAGTAACAATTATGGCATGGAAGTCAAATAAGCATGTAGCAATTAAGGCATGAAACAAGATATATTATAAAGTAATGAAAATATGGAAGCAAGTAACATAACGACGTATATACACTCATCGCATCGCATATACGTCGTTTCCCACATAATTCACATAACATGTAGTTCAAGATTTCCTAATTCCCTCAAATCAAGGTTATACCCAACACTTACCTCACTCCATAACTCAAGCAATCAATCAACCACAGCCTTGCCTTTTGAACAAGCCTCCAAACCAACCAAATCTAAGTAAATTATTGACCAAATGATTTAAAATAAGCTTTAGAAACTACTCACAAACGAAAGAGGTTCAATTTTGATCATTTTTGAAAAAGTCTACCCCGGACTCGCTTGGTCAAAACCTGAGATCCGAACACAAATTCGATTACACATTCATCCCCGAGTCTAGTTATGTGATGTATTTCGAAATTCGACCACAATTCGAGGTCTAAATCTCAATTTACAAAAATCCTCAATTCTACCCAAATCCCTAATTTCTACTATGAAAATCCTAAATTTGATGTTGAAATCTCATGAAATGTAATGGGTAATTGAAAGTAAATGTACTAAAGCCACTTACCAATGAATTTGGGAAGAAAAACCTCTTGAATAATTACCTCTAAAGTGTTTAGGGTTGAGAAATGCTAAAAAATGAGCTAAGTCCTGTTTCCCCCATCGTTTACCCAGCTGCAGATGTCGTAATTACGAAGCCACATTCGCAATTGCGAACATCGCAAATGCGAGACAAGGGTCGCAAATGCGAACCCTGCCTCAGAGCCACAAAAGTCACAAATGCGACAATATGATCACAGATGTAAAGTTCCCACCTTCGCAAATGCGACCACAACCTTCGTAATTGCGAAGGATTACAATTTTGCCAGGCATTGCAAATGCTACCACGTGATCGCAAATGCGATCTTGAGCTATTCGCAATTGCGAACCATTTCCTCGCAAATGCGAGGTTACCCAATTCGAGGCCCTACTCGCAAATGCGAATTCTTGTTCGCAAAAGTGAGACTCGCAATTGCGAGATCTGCAACCAACACCAGAACTGGTGTTGCACCATCAATCCTAGCATTAGCCAAACTCATCCGAAATACGTCCGAAATTCACCCGAGCCCCTCGGGCTCCAAACCAAGCATGCACACAAGTGTAATAACATCATACGAACCTGCTCGAGCAATCAAATCACTAAAATAACATCTAAATCAACGAATCAACCATCAAAACGAATGAAATTTCAAAGTAAAACTCGAGAACACTAGAATCACATTTAAGCGTCTGAATCATGTCAAATCACTTCCGTATTGAACCAAATTTTGCAGATAAGTTTCAAATAGCAATACGGAACTATTCCAAATTTCAACATCAAAATCCAAACTCGTTAGCTAAAAAGTCAACTTACGATCAAACTTAGTAAATTCTCAAACTTCCATAATGCTAGTTTTCGGCAAAATGAGTCAAATCAAGTTAGGGACTTCAAATTTGAATTCTGGGCGTACGCAGAAATCCAAAATCACAATACAAACCTTCCAAAATCGTCAAAACACCGATCCGGGGTTATTTTGGTCAACTCAAGTTGTCTTTAAAGCCAAATTTCATGTTTTCTTCAAATATTTGCATAAATTCTTTTCAAATAGGGACACAGACCACACACAAAAACCAAAAAACATAAAACAAAGCTAACGGAGGTCTCAGAACATGAATTAAGGGTTGATATTCAAAATGACCTATCGGTCATCACAAAAAACATTCTTTTTACTTTACAACTAACGAGAAGATTTACTTCCTAAGATTTATGTCACCCTACCAGTGGTAGTATAATTCATCGGGTAAAGATCATTGATTTTACTAATTCATTGATATAGGTTCGCTTAGGTCTGAAAGATCCGTCATAGATCTTTTAGATCTGTAGAATCCGCCAACTTTTGAGCCTCATTTTGGTCATTGTTACTTCGACTACGCCAGAGATCATCGCCGACGAGTCCTGTGTGTTCATTGTTGTTGCTTCGCAAAAGTTTTGAGGTTATCCACCCGCCCGGACGATTTTGGGTGACTGTCTCATTTGAACTTCCTCTTTCCTATACCTCGTATCTTTCACCCCCCGTCCCCCTATTTTATGGTGCACTGATTTAGCCTAGTGGCGGTGGCGGTGGTAGTTGAGATAATTTTCCGGCGAGCCTCGGGCGAAGTGGGCGGGAACTTCCAAAACATAGCTGTTGTGGACAACACCTTTCTCGGCAGTCGTTGTGACTTCAGGTTCTATTGTTCTTGCTTCGAATTTACTATTCTACTCGTGGGAGTTGGTACCTCCCGTTTTTTAGTTTTCCATTGTTGTGTGAGTTAAATTGTTGTCATCTCACTTCATATTAGTTTATTTACCGTATTAGTGTGCCTGTTGTTGCAACTAGTTTTCTTATGGTTTGGTCTGTTGCCTTGTGTGTGATAGTGATTCCCCTTACTATGCCGTAGGTATAGTGGCTCTGGTCTGGGATGGTTGAGTGAGGTCATGTCCTTAGGGGGAACGGGGGGTGGGGCAGGAGGTAGGGCAGGGTTTAGGGGGTGGGGCAAGAGGCAAGGAAGGTAAAGGGAACAAAGGTGTCTATAGGTTGAGAATTGGGTCATGGAACGTAGGTACATTGATGGATAAATCTATAGAGTTGGCGAAGATCCTCCAGAAGAGGAGGGTCAATATAGCGTGTGTCCAGGAGACAAGGTAGGTAGGGTCGAGGGCGAGGGACATAGACGGGTTTAAACTTTGGTACGTAGGAGTCCAGAAAGGTAAGAATGGAGTAGGCATCTCGGTGGATAGGGAACTTATAGAGTCTATGGTTGAGGTTAGACGAGTGAATGATAGATCTCGGCGCCGCATGTGGGCCTAGATGAGGAGGTTAAACGGCGCTTCTGGGAAGGGTTAGATGAGATTGTGCGCCAGGTTCCGCCTGTGGAGAAGTTATTAATAGGAGGGGATTTCAATAGGCATGTTGGGTCGACCACAGGTGGTTATGGCGAGGTGCACGGAGGCTTTGGTTTTGGGGAGAGGAATGGATGAGGTACATCGTTGTTGGACTTCGCTAAAGCTTTTGAATTGGTGATTGGGAACTCTAGCTTTCAGAAAAGGGAGAGGCATTTGGTTACTTTTCAAAATACGGTGGCGAAGACTCAGATTGACTATCTCCTCATCAGGAGGTGTGACAGAGGGTTGTGCAAGGATTGCAAGGTGATTCCGGGTGAGATACTCGCGACGCAGCATAGGCTCTTGGTGATGGACGTTGGTATTATATTAAAGAGGAGGAAAAGGTCTACTCGAGGAAGACCGAGAATCAGGTGGGGAGCCTTAACTAAGGATAAAGCCCAAACAGTGGAGGGGCGGTTATCCGCTATGGGAGCTTGGAGGAGCGGTGGTGACGCGAGCACTATGTGGTCATCGACAATAGACTGTATTAGGGAGGTTGCGAGAGAGGTGTTAGGCGTCTCGACGGGCGTCTCTGGTGGGCACAAAGGAGACTGGGTAGAATGGAATGGTCCAAGGTAAAGTGGAAACAAAGAAGGCAACATACCTGAAGTTAGTGGGGAGCATAGGTATCATGACGCAAAATCCAACTAGTCGTGATGGAACTTAACCCATCCCGTTAGGTAAGCCAATTACCAACTAATCAATTTCAATAATAATTATTAAAGCAATTTAACTGAATAAAGATTCTGATCTTATACAATCCCCAAGAACTGGTAGTACAAATCATGAGCTTCTAAGAATAGAGTATACAAAGCGAAAATGAAATAAATACATAGTCTGTTTGAATAATACATAAACCGAGCTTTTATAATTCTAAGGCTACCCTGAACAAGAGGCAGCTACATCAGGAACGTAGGTACATCTTCAAATCCCGCAACCATCGAGCACATCAACAACAACAGCCAACATCTGCACGCAATGTGCAGAAGTGTAGTATCAGTACAACCGACCCCATGTACTGAGTAAGTAACAAACCTAACCGTAGGTTAAAAGTAGTGACGAGCTTCCACCAAGGTCGGGTCCAAAACCAACAGTCCACAACAATCCATAACAATATAAAGCAAATAATACCAGAAGTAACTCAGAGATAAAATACTCAGCCAAATAATGATTTCAAAAAAGAATAGTAGTTCTTTCTTTCAAATACATCAGTGAAAACCCAAATCGTTTGCCGAAGTTGCCAATAATATGAATAGTTTGAAAACAATAAATTTCTCCAAAAATCTTCTCAATAATAATTAATATGTTTCATTTTCCTTCCGGATAACCCGTGTAAAACAAATGCATCACTATGCCCATCTGTAAAAATGTGTGAGAATCATGAATAATGTGATGTTGTACAGCATGAGGAAAAATACATCTCTATGCCTGTCTGTCATGTGTGCATGCCAATGCGATGCAACTCAGTGATAAAATCATAAACAACCCCTCGGGCATAACATCACTCATATACAGCCCCTCGGACAAACCTCACAGTCACTCGTGCCACTCGGGCATACCTCACAATCACTCTTGCCACTCAGGCATACTCACAATCACTCTTGCCACTCGGGCATACCTCACAATCACTCTTGACACTCAGGCATACCTCACAATCACTCATGCCTCCCAGTCACTCAACATTCGGCACTCGGCACTCGCACTCAGTAGGTACCTGCGCTCACTGGGGGTGTGTACAGACTCCGGAGGGACTCCTTCAGCCCAAGCACTATAATCTGCACGGACAACTCACGTGCTGCACGAACAACTCACGTTCTATAATAATAAAGTATGTTGTAGGCGAGCAGCCCCGATCCACACTCATCCTCACAATCAGGCCCTCGGCCGATATCAAATATGTTGCGGCGTGCAGCCCGATCCCATAAATATGCAACATGCTTCGGCGTGCAGCCCGATCCCATAAATATCCTCACAAATCAGGACCTCGGCCTCACTCAGCCATCAATCTCTTCAGTCTCTCGGGCTCACAATGTCATGAAAAATAGCCCAAAATGATGATATGATGTATCAATAAATAACAACAGAGACTGAGATATGATATACAATGAAATGAATATGACTGAGTATGAATTTTCAATTTAAAACAAATAATTCACAGCAATATGACCTCTGTGGGTCCCAATAATACTGGCACATAGCATCAATATGATTTTTAATATGCTTTTCAGCTCAATTTTTTTAACACATAAAACTGCATGAAAAATGCCAAGATTATTTAACTATAAAATTCCACAGAAATAATTATGTCACAATTTCTATAGTGTACGCCCATATGCCCGTCACCTAGCATGTGCGTCACCTCCCAACAATTCACGAAATATATATATTCAGGGTTCATACTCTCAACTCCAATATTAGAAGAGTTACTTACCTTGAACAGGCCAAATCTAATGTCGAGCAAGCTAAGCAATGCTCCAGAAATTCTGTTTTGCACGTATCAACTTCCAAATGGCTCGAATCTAGTCACAATAATTTGACTCAGTCCACACAATTTATAAGAATTAATTCCATATCAAAATGATAATATTTTCCATAAAATTCAAAATTACGCCCCAAAAATTACCTGTGGGGCCCACATCTCGAAATCCGATAAAACTCACAAAATACGACAACCCATTCAATTACAAGTTCAACCATACTAATTTTACTCAAATCCGACTCCAAATCGGTATTCAAACTTGAAAAAATTAGTTTTGTGACATTATAGAAATTTCCTTCTATTTCTCTTGAAGATTCAATAATCTTACACCAAAAATGAAGATTAATTCATGGAATATAGTCACAAGGGAGTTAAGAACACTTACCCCAAGTTGTGTGGAAACGTTTCCTCTCCAAAATCGCCCAACCCGAGCTCCAAAATCCGAAAATGGGTGAAAATGTTGAACCCTCGAATTTAAGGTTCTGCCCCAGCGATTTCCGTATCTGCGGACAAGATTTGCGCACTTGCGCATCCGCTTGTGCGAGCAAAACATCGCATTTGTGGACTCCACTCGCTTGCCTAGTTTCTGCTTCTGCGTGCATCCGTCCGCATCTGCGCTTACGCAGGTGCGGAAATTTCCCTTGCACCTGCGACCAATGCCTCACAGCCCTCTGCCCGCATCTGCGCTCCTTCTCGCGCAGGTGCGATTCCGCACCTGCAAAGCATCTTCCGCACCTGCGCACCTCGCTTCAGCGCACCCCTGCTCGCACTTGCGAGCTCGCACCTGCGACTACTTTTCCGCAGGTGCGATTACACCAGAAGGCTTCAGTTCCAGCAATCTTCCAAATTCAAAAATCAATCTGTTAACCATCCGAAACTCACCCGAGGCCCTCAGGTCCCCGTCCGAACATATCAACAAGTTTCATAACATAACACGGACCTACTCGAGTCCTCAAATTATACCTAACAACCTCAAAAATATGAACTACACACGGATGCAATCCTAATAAATTTTCAAATTTCCAAATTCTACAAACGACGCCGAAACCTATCAAATCATGTCCGATTGACCTCAAATTTTGCACACAAGTCACATTTCACATTACAGACCTATTCAAATTTCCAGAATCGGATTCCGACCCCGATATCAAAAAGTCAAACCCCCGGTCAAACTTCCCAAAAATTCAACTTTCGGCAATTCAAGCCAAATTCTACTACGGACCTCCAAATAATTTTTTGGACATGTTCATAAGTCCAAAATCACCATACGGAGCTATTGGAATCATCAAAATTTGAATCCGAGGTCATTTACACATAAGTCTGCATCTGGTCATTATTTTAACTTAAGCTTTAAACCTTGGAACTAAATGTTCCAATTCCTTCCAAAACCTCACTGGACCCGAATCAATTACCCCGGCAATTCACACAATAACTGTAAAGTACAATTTGAGAAGTAAATGGGGAAACAAAGTTATAATACTCAAAATGACTGGCCGGTTCATTCCAATAGGTGAGAAGGAGAGGCAAGCGTACATGAAGAGTTATAAGGCAGCTAGGAAGGAGGCTAAGCTGGCGGTCACGGAGGTTAAGACTGCGGCTTATGGTCATATGAACGAGGAATTGGGGAAAAGGGTGGGGAGAAAAAGTTATTCCAGCTGGCCAAGTTGAGAGAGAGGAAGGCTCGGGATTTGGACCAAGTGAGATGCATCAAGGACGAAGATGGTAGAGTATTGATGGAAGATGCCGAGATTAAGAGGAGATGGCAGACTTACTTTCATAAACTTCTGAATGAAGAAGGGGATCGGGATATTGTGTTAGGCGAATTGGAGCATTCCGAGAGTCATCGTGACTTTGGGTACTACAGGCGTATCGAGGTTGAGGAGGTCGTGGGAGCTATGCGTAAGATGAGTAGGGGCAGAGCGACCGGGCCAGACGAGATTCTGGTGGAATTTTGGAAGTGTGTAGGGAGAGCAGGTTTAGAGTGGTTGACTAGGTTGTTTAATATTATTTTTAAGACGAAGAAGATGCCGGATGAGTGTAGGTGAAGNGAGGTGGAGTACGGTGGTTCCACTGTATAAGAACAAAGGTGATATCTAGAGTTGTAACAATTATAGGGGTATTAAATTACTGAGTCATACCATGAAAGTGTGGGAAAGGGTGGTGGAAGTGAGGGTGAGGATGAAAGTGTCTGTATCCGATAACCAGTTCGGGTTCATGCTGGGTCGTTCGACTACAAAAGCTATACATCTTGTTAGAAGGTTGATGGAACTATACAGAGAGAGGAAGAAGGATCTGCACATGGTGTTTATTGACCTAGAGAAAGCGTATGACAAGGTTCCTAGAGAAGTTCTCTGGAGATGCCTGGAGGCAAAAGGTGTGTCGGTTCCCTACATTATGGCAATTAAGGACATGCATGATGGGGATAAGACTCGGGTTAGGACAGTAGGAGGCGACTCTGAGTATTTTCCGGTTGTAATGGGATTGCACAAAGGTTCTGCGCTCAGTTCGTTCTTATTCTCCCTGGTGATGGACGCGTTAACACACCATATTCAAGGGGATGTGTCATGGTGCATGCTATTCGCCGATGACATAGTTCTGATTGATGAGTCGCGAGCCAGTGTTAACGAGAGGCTGGAGGTGTGGAGACATACTCTTGAGTCTAAAGGTTTCAAGCTAAGCAGGACGAAGACAGAATACCTGAAGTGTAAGTTCAACGATGAGCCAGGGGAAGTAGGCGTGAATGTGAGGCTTGATTCACAGGTCATCCCGAGTAGAGGCAGCTTCAAGTACCTTGGTTCGGTTATCCAAGGTGGAGGGGAGATCGACGAGGATGTCACACACCGTATTGGAGTAGGATGGATGAAGTAGAGGTTAGCATCTGGAGTCCTGTGTGACAAGAGAGTGCCATTGATACTCAAAGGTAAGTTCTATAAAGCGGTGGCCATGATGTATGGGGCTGAGTGTTGGTCCGTTAAGAACTCACATATCCCGAAGATGAAAGTAGCAGAAATGAAGATGTTGCGGTGGATATGCGGACACACTAGGATAGATAAGATTAGGAATGATGATATTCGGGAGAAGGTGCACGTGGCTCCCATTGATGACAAGATGCGGGAAGCGAGGCTTAGATGGTTCAGACATGTTCAGAGGAGAAGCCCAGATGCTCCGGTAGAGAGATGTGAGCGGCTGGTTGTGGAGGGCACGAGAAGAGGTAAAGGGCGACCTAAGAAGTATTGGGGAGAGGTGATCAGGCAGGATATGGCGAGGCTCCAGATTTTCGAGGATATGACACTTGATAGGAAGATGTGGAGGTCGAGTATTAAGGTTGTAGGTTAGGAGGTAGTTGAATTGTGCCTTACTTCGTACCATTGTGGGACTAGCCATGTAGGGTTTTTGTCTAAAGATAGATAGTGGTAATGTTGTATTTTACTATTTCGCTTTTCAGTGCATGTCCTATTTACTAGCTATCGCTTTTGCTTTGCATCTTTCTTCTAGATTTCATAGTATTCATATTTTTCTTATGATTCTTGTGGTGATACTAATATTGTCTCCCTTTGCTTTGCATCTTTCTTCTGGATTTTATGGTATTTTTATTTTTCCTATGATTGCTGTTGTGATACTAATATTGTCTCTTTTTTGTCCTTTTGTCTTTTTATTTTTTTGAACCGAGGGTCTTTCGGAAACAGCCTCTTTACTCCTTCGGGGTAGGGGTAAGGTCTGCGTACATATTACCCTCCCCAGACCCCATTAGTGAGATTTTACAGGGTTTTGTTGTTGTATATACTGTATTTAACCATTCTGCCGCAGATCTTCTGGCTTCCTCCTGGTTCTCCTTGAGTTTGTTCCAGCTCCCAGAAGAAATTATCCACCATTTTGTTTCTTTTTGGTGATCTTGGGGTCCAGACGATGACAACAATAATTATGCCTTAATTTCAAGTGAGTAGACGGTTATATGTTTTTTCATTGACAATTGTTTTATTTAAATTCATCTCAAGTCAATATTGTACAAAATAAAAATAGAAGTATTAAAAAACATATAGGACCAAAAGATTACTTATTAGAATGCATAAGACCTAAAGTAAACATACTAATATGAATAAAACATATTTTCAACTAATTGATATAGCTATGTAGATAGAAGATGGCCAAACAAACATAGAGGCGGTGGGCTTTAAGAGAGTAAAACATCTATATTTTTATTTCTTTTTATACAATAAAAATTCCAAATCAGAATTGTCTTATGGTATCTTTACAATTTTCTCTCTGTGTGTGTGTGGGTGGGTGGGGAGG
>AWOL01S0104663.1:3547-49938 GCA_000715115.1 Nicotiana otophora | reverse complement strand
GTATTAAATGTCTTGGTAAGCTAAACCGACGGGACAACTATCACGTACATCATGGTCGGGCTCAATGCAAACGTCAGTGTATATCCAATCGAGCCATTGAGAAATCATATCGTTTCTCACCACATCCTTCCCGAGAAATGAGAGGACTATCTGTATACGGTCGAAATCAATTTCGGCCTTCGTACGATTGATCGAGATGGGATCATAATGGACCAAAGGAAGACTTCGTAATATCGAGATGGGTTCCGAAGATGGTACGAACGAGCTTCAGATTTCAGGTATAGGTCAAACACCAAGTTCAAAGTCATTATCGAGCTCGGGTCCGAATCGAACTATGATGAGATGTTATGGAATCGAGCTTAAGGGGCAAAGGCCAACCGATACCGAGCCTGAGTCATTACCAGATCCCAAGTCGGCATCGAACTCAAGTCCGCATCGAGCTCTAAAAATAATACCGACCAGCACCGAGTCCGATCAAGCTCGAGCTCACAGACAAGAGCCGTTGCAACTGCACTAAGGGAGAGAATCTCGGCGGGAATTAGGAAAAAGCTGATTTATCATGGGTTCCCCACTATGTATTTTAATTATATCTAAAGTAGGATCCTCCACTATAAAAAGGATGGTTACATTTATGTAAAAGGACAGTTTTTGCTTACATGGTAACTCAAATACCATACACTCCTATATTGAAGGGTTATTCTTTTTGGCTTCATAGATTGATTCATCTTGCTTAGTCCTTAAATCATCTTTTTTTCAATCTTGTATATTTTTCATTCTTTACAATCCATATTTAGTACTTTCTATTTATCCTTATAATTTGTATTAAGTTATACCACATATCCTTAGAACTACGTATAAATTTAACTCTACCCATTTTTCGGGTAAATAAACAGTAATGAGACGTTTGTGTAGGATTTGTTGGAGAGTAATATAGATTCTTTTTGGCAAAATGTCCCACTTGTGTCGCTAATAAGTTGATTTATCTTTGTCATATTTTATCCCTTTTTCGTATATATCTGAAGACAGTACTTAAGATTCTAGTACGTACCTATATTTCCAGAGAAGGAAAACTTCAAATTTGACTTTTGTTTTTGAATATGCCGTTGATAAGCAGAAACCTATGGTAGGAAGAAGTATTTCTCCTTAAATGAATCTCACGATATCTGATTCTAGATTAATCGAGTCAATAAACATATATACAAGTAATTACACAAAAAATAGGTTGTCAATATGAGGATTGAGGAACATATACATGGTGACCTTGGAAGGAAAACGGGAAAGTATCAATATGGAACACATGAAACACGTGTTCATGGTTTATCATTAATCCCCATTTGGAACGCTACTTTCCTTTTTAAGGGCTAAACAGTGATGATTACCGAGTTGACAAAACGCCTAACTTTGACTAATTGAGTGGAGAATTTCATGATCTGGACGAACAAGCTAGAGGAATTTTCAACTTTCCAACAATATATTGGTGGAAGACAAATTATGCTCCCCAACAAAGGTCAACAAATATCGTATTGGGCACCATAGCTCTTAGCTTAATTAATCATTGCTCATTCCTATTATGTATGTAAATAATAATTTTTTTAATATAAAAAAATGGTTTTTTCTTTTTGAGCTCTGCCTAGCTTAGCTAGTCTTCGGATGTGATTACGCTAATCACACTTCTCAACCACAATTTATCTTCCTAGTTAGCATGTTATTCGTGTCTTGTCATTTATTGGCAATTTTCTTTGAAAAATAATAATTTCGTGCTCGTTTCCTTTTTTCCAACTATTGGCGAGGGTGAAAGGTGATCTGTTAACATTATCCCCTAAAAATATATTACTATATGTATTAAAGCTTGAACACGCTTAAACTTTCTTAGCTAAGGAAGAGAGGTAATATCTACCAACACTATCCTTTTGAATCATAGTGATTTAAAAACCAGCAGCAGACCTTTTTGTTTTTGTGAGGAAAGCCAATGCAAATGACAGAATCACGAATTAAATGTATTCCAGCATCTTCGCCACACAATATCTTATTAAAATAAATCATGTTATTGCATACATCTATTCCAATCATTCAAACCCCCTGACCAGCATAAATTAAGGGGAGAAGGATATTCCTTCCCATCTAAAATTCATCATTGACAATATTTTCTATGTCATATTATGATGATTATTTCTTCAAACTGATTTTCCTTATCATGGATACAGTAATCAATCTGTGCTCTGTCTTTTAAAAGATTAAAGACAAACCACATCATGTGAACTTCTATATCTTGCTAGTTGATTGAGAGTGGACCACTAATTAATTAAAAGATGAATGATACGAGTGATTAGGGTATAAAGAGATGTACTCACCCTGTTTCAAAAAGAGTATCACTATTTTCTTATTAGTTGGTAAAGATTGATACCTTTTAATATTTTCCTAATACGAAGTATTTATAGCCACATAATACTATGTCAGTCATACAAATATTATGATTTATTTAATTTAAGAATACATATTTTAAAAGTCTTCTTTTCTTCATGAAAATTTGTGACAAATCAAACTATGATAATATTTTTAAGACGGAAAAAGTATATATCATACAACGTGAAAGTCAGACAATTTAGCACGTCTTTTAGATGAACAATATGTGAAGGTGAAAGTGCGAAAAACATGAGCAAGTTTCAGTGACTAAGCATCCTAGACAATGGACAAACATCTCACATCAATAACAAAAGTAAACATCATATGTATGTACGAATGTATCATTCTTGTTCATTTTATGATAAACTTTTGGAGATAAAGATTGTTGCACCTGCCAACTAAATGAATCACACAGCCAAGATTTCATTTATAGGATGGCCATGTGGGAATGTGGAGGTCAGCTGACAAGATGAAATTTTGACTTACATCTCCTTGCAAACTGCTGTTAGAATTAAAATTTTCGATAAGGAGATTCAAAATATAAATAAGTAAATAGACAAAAAGAGCTGGTTGGATCAAGAGGATTCAATATTTGTTATATATATAGTATATATATATATAGAGATAATTTTAATATTGTTTTTTAATTGAATTATTTATATATATAAATAATGTAATTTTTATGGCAAATCCCCTAGCTTTGCTCATGTTTGCAAACTTTCTATCGGTAAATTTATGCAGAAACAAGGCATAATATATAGCTACTTATGAAATACTTCAGCACTCGTACAAAATAAACAAAGGAACTGCACATCAACAGGAAAACATACGGAGAATACAAGCTCGAATACTGTTCAACCAGCCAAGATGCGCCTGAAGGAAAAAATTCAATCCGTCTCATGACAAATTTATTTTTAACAATATTGAACTTATCAAGATCTGAAGAGCAGATAAGCCTTAAGCAGATGGCTAATTGTCTCTAGTTTAACTTTATTTGTGAACCAAAATAAAAAATAAACCTGTTTTTAGATCTTCAGATATCAACAGAGTTGAGATCTCTAACAATTTTAATCTTCAGATATCAACAGAGTAGAGATTTTAGATACAAAATTATTTTTAGATATTTGGCCCTAGAAAAGAGTAAGATCAACATGTGAGCTAACATATTTCAAATATAAAATAAACAAATGAATGAACACGTTTAAATTTTTATATAATGTGGTCACACAGTTCAACTTTAATTTTTTTTTAAAAAAAAGGAATACTTATTAGTTTTTTCAGCTAAATAAGAGACTAGGTCATCTTATGTGTCCTTTAATTTCTTGCAAGTTTCCGGTATAAACTAAGCCAGTGAAAAGGGTAAATGATATTGTACAACTGCTTTCAAAATAACAGCCAAATAATTTGTAAAAATTTTATATACTATTGCGGCTACAAAATATAAATAATTTCTTCCGGGGACTAAAAGTGATATTTACCCAATAATAACAGCAGCAAAAGCAAAGTATACATATGAATAAATTTTGGGCCTCTCTCGTCTGTCTTTGGGCCTCTCTCGAAACTGACCTGCCAAGAGGCCCAAGATCTTCTATTGCTTATCGGCACTGATGGAGAACATGGGTGATTTGCACAAATAAGATCATTTAGTCCCACCGTTTAAATTTTGACACCCTTAAGAAAACAAATAGAAAAATAACCCTGCCCAAAATTTTAAAGCATGCACCCAGAATTTGAAGCACGCTGCCAGAATTATAAAGCATGTTGCCAGAATTTTAAAGCATACTATTATAATTGTAAAGCACGCTGTCAAATTTTTCAATCTTTAAAAAATTAGCAGTGTGGTTTAAAATTCTTGTTCGGGCCTATATTTTAAAGAGTTTCTTAGCAGGGTTAAAACATACAAATTGAGAAATTTACATAGAATACAACTTATTTAATACTTATTTAAATGAGTTACGGCTACTTTTAGATTACTACGTATAATGCAATATTTCTAAAATCTACAACATTTCATATTCCTAATATATCTCTCCTAATTGAGTTAATAGTATTGACTCCTTAATTTTCTCATTCATTAACTAGATCGTATTGAGAAAACACATTACACTTGTTCTCTTTAATATCCAATTATCTCAGCATACCATATAGAGAATGAATATGCATTCTCTTCCACAATTCCATGGGAATAATATTATTTTCTCTTTGCACTTCAATTTCATCTGCTCATTTGTCACGACCCCAATTTTCCTCTATAGAGTATTGTAACGGTACCTAGTCTCTAAAACTAGGTAAGCCTAATACTTACTGAATTAATTGAAGAATTCAACCATCATCTGATAAATATGAAATAGAAATCTTTATACATAATTTACAATACCAAAAAACCGGCAGTACAAGTCATAAGCTCTACTAAGTTTACTAGAAAATTCCTAAATACAACTATTCTAAATAGAATTAAACAGTACAAGTGTAATATCAGAAGGTGACACTGAGGCCTGCGAACGCGACAACAAGTTTACCTTGAGTCTCCATAGCAATACTCGACCAGCTTGCTAAGAATCAACAATATATGAGGCACCTTGATCTGCCAAAAAATGTGTAGAAGTGTAGTATAAGTACACCACAACGGTACTCAGTAAGTATCAAGACTAACCTCGCTAGAGTAGTGATGAGGACAGTCAAAACACCCATTGGACTAAACAACCTAAACAAGTATAAATGTAGAGCTAACAAGGGAACAATATCAATATAAAGTTAGGCATGATGACGATAATAATACAATATTTGTAATAGGAAGCTAAAAGCAACAATTAGCAACGAGACACAATAGGTAACAACACTGTAGAGTGAGATGAACATAGTTCAAATTCGGTGAAACCAAATAAAGAAAAACAAGTGACAATTGATCGCATCCAAATGCATACCTCAAAACAGGTATGAAACGGTCGTGTGCAATAATAGAAACCCAACTAAGAGTTGGGGTCGAATTCACATGGAGCTAAAATGGGAGTTAGGGGTATATATATCTTAATGTAAGTGATTGAATTATTTAGATTGCACTTCCACACACGGGTTTATTTTCTATTTCTAATTTTACTCTAAAGATTGCAAAATAAAGAAACAAGACTAGAGATAACTGTTTTTAAGGTTTTTCCAAATTAATAAAACTCCTAGGGCTGTGACCATTACCTAGTTGTTTGCCCAATGAGATAAAGACTTTAATGCTTGTTCTATTGACTGAGGTATATTATAGCTATCAACTCTAAATTACCCACTCAATACCTCTCAGTCAGAGAAAGGGTTTGCCCAATTTGGCTTTCTCCGGACCAAATGGGTATTACACAAAACAGTTAATAAAATCTCAAGTCGAGTTATTACTATCTCTAGGTTGAACCCTTTAATTGGGTTAATCAATCTCTTGATTGACCCAATTCCTTGTTAGCTAAGTTATTTTAGACTATGTCACTCTTTCTCAAGTAGAAAGTAAGCCAAATAGGCATGACTTAATATTTTCAACCATTAATTCCACAATTAAAGTATGAACTAAGCTAAATAATAAATACTCAATCATAAACAAACACTAAATTAGATATCCATAAGGTTTACACACTAGGGTTCGGTCACAACTCTAGTAAAAATCTAACTACTCATACTTGGGTTTGATGAAAATAGAAAAGAGAGACTAATTAAACTCATAATGAAAGCTTAAAATGATTAAATTTATTGTAAAATATACCAAAGCAAAGTAAACTTCCAAAAATGACAAAGCAAAACAGCTACAGTAATTGCAGAAGTTCAAACTTTACCTAATTTTATGAAACTAGACTATTTATACAAGGCTAAAACTCTCGGACAAAAATACCCCTCGGAAGGTTTTGCGGCTGCACAATTCCATATGCGGTCCGCAGATTTCTTCATCTTGGTAGGAACTGGGGTTCTGCAGTCGCACATTTCTGAATTGCGGCCACAAAGCAACGGTTCTGCGGTCCGCAAATTAAGAACTGCGGTTCGTAGATTAAGCACTACAGTCGCAAGATACTTTTTTGTTGTCCGCAATATTTAGATTGCGGCCGCACAAATATTATATGGTCCGTAATTCACTGATCCTGACCCTTAGCCCATTTTATGCGGCCGCACAATTCTTGTACGGTCCACAATTTGCACAAATGCCTACAGAGTTTTCCTTCTTCATTTGCGGTCGTAGGTAGAATTCTGCGGTCCGCAATTTCTTTTACGGCCACAGAATTCCTTCTGCGGACTGCACATTTTGTGCTTCTGTGTCATTTATTGCTTTGTGCTTAGACTGTTCCTTTTTAGTCAGATTTCATCTCGGGAGCCCAACTTCCAGTATTCCTGCAATTTTACACAATTTCATTTGTTTCGGGAACACAATTTAATGCTTTTAGATTAAAACAAAAGCTAAAAGGCCCTAATAAGTAATCAAAATTCCCACTTATCAACTCCCCCAAACTTAAGTACTTGCTTGTCCTCAAGCAAATAAATTTGTTCCCACCTCCAAAAGTTAAGGATCATTTCAGCGAGTCGAAGGTGAGCCATACACACATCAGTTGGGACCAACAATTACCCACACTACCTATGTATTATCAACAACGCGACAAGATAAACATTTATGCACATATAGTTCTAAAGTGACATTTGAGCATCAAAAGTTGACTTCACAAGGACTCTTGCTCTATCATCTAGGTCATAGTGGACTCCAAACTCTTCCTCTTCTATTTTTCGGTTGCCTGGCTCACTTAAGAATTTTAGCACTCAATTCAAAAATTTATGAAAGGCTCACTCATCTTGCTCAAGAGGATGTCGCAAGTACGGCTTCAAGTACCATAGGCTTGCCCCTCACGTAGATCGCTACTAATGACTCGGGTCGAGATAAAATATGAATTCTTTCGGGATGTAATGAAGGATTTTGGATTAGGGTTGGATACAATATGGTTGAGTAGTTACACCTTTCCTTAAGCACTTTATTTTTTTAATTCTCGGCTCACACTTTGCTAATTCTTTGAAGCACTTTCTTTTCCTTGGGGAACTAGAGAGACTTAACATCAGTCTTTCTTTCTCATTATATTAATTTTCTCCCTCTTTGATTTATTCATGCTTGGGATCATTACCTCTTTTTGAATCCCTTCAACTCTTCCACTTATTGACTATTTTGTATTCTCCCTTTTTTGGATATTTCCTTTTCTTTCCTTTTCTTCTCATTATTTCTTTTCTCTTTTTGTGACTTGATACCTTTTTCAAGTTCCTAGTCTCTCCCCCAAAATTATCTTTTTAGCCAATTATTTCACAAGAGTGTTAAGAAAAACTCGGGTGCCAAGAGAGGATCACGGTCAAATGGGTAAATGCTTGTAACATGGTTATCAAATGAGAAAGGCTCGAGATTCAACGGGGTTGACTAGGGATCACAACATGGTAGGCAATAAGAAGCTCAAACGGGCTAAGGAAAGCCTACAATCACTTCTCAAGCCTAGCAAAACTTAGGATTTCGCCTTAAAACACATTTGGGGCAAGTTCTAGACCTTTCACACGGGTACTTGGACTAACAACAAAGCAACTCACCTCTCACGCAACTGGATTGTTAAAAAGGATAGAGTCGAGGGCCCACAACGACCACATTCAAGATTGAAAATCACTATGGTTCAATTAAATCACTCGATGGTTTCCAAAGTCAACACAAGAGTCACAAAGTCACTAACTAGAGCTATTTCTTTCAAAAACCTTGTTTCTAACTATAATCACGTAGTTAAGTGTGTTGGTACCAAATGAAGCATGTTTGACTCTTCGAGCCCGACTTAATTAGTTATTTTTATTCATTACTACCACTATTATTACCTAAACACCAAAAACAGACTCATTCCCTTAAGAAGGTTGTCACGTCATCCATCGTTGGGACGAGTCACCCGCTTCACACAAAACACTACCTTTGAAAAAAACCATGGCATTAAGAAAGCCAAAGGCTTATTATCTACTACAACAGAAAAAGAAGCTACTAACTCAAATTAAGAACTAATAACATAACAAAAATAAAGAAGCTAATAAACAAAAACTACTGAATATACATAATGAGAGAAAAAGAGAGAATATATACAGAATAAGAAAGAGAAGAAAAATAATATCAAGTTATTACGGGCCAATTGTCTCAGAATATACCAGATAAGATCAAATAAACTCCACCCCCTGAATAAAAAATAAGCATTGTCCCCAATGCTCAACAAAATAAGAGTAAAAGAGAGGAAAGAGTGAAGAAAACTCCCCATGGCTCCTTGGACATCTCTCTGTCCATAGCAAGGTCACCACCATCAGTCTCATCCAACTGGATCTCATCATCCTCAACTCTGGGAGTGACTGGGTTTGTGAACATCTGACGCACTGCCTCGGTAGCAGAGTCTGGCTCCTCAGACTGGCGAGCTGGTGCCACCGGTGCTGATAGTGCTGTAGGATCTGGGCCTAAAGGGTGTGGGTCAATCAGCATGTCAAAAGGGATGTCTCTGGCTGCAACAAGCTTGGTCACCTGCCTCCGGAGCTTGTCCACTGACTTCTTACTAGCATGGGACTTTCTCATCTTATTTACTTATTTGCCTAGCTCTTTGATCACTAAACCGTGATGTACCAAGGTAGCCATGATGGTGTTCTGGTTCTCTAGGAGCTTCTTCAATGTCTCCTCAACTGTCGGGGGAATCTGAGTACAGGATAGGTCAGACCCGTGAAGACTGTGCTGCAACAGTACAGGATAGGCCAGACATCTTTACAGTGGTTGTCTGCATCCAGTTGTTGAGGCTCACCAATGTCTGGGAGACTCGCAACGTAGAAGTGGAGTACTAGGCATGGGCACCGGCTTCAAAGCCAAAATGGAACCTGAGATAGGTCTTGCAGTAGGAACTAAAGATGATAGTGGAGGCATAACTACGACACTAGAGGAAGGCTCGACCGAAGTGGATGGAACATCAACTGCCTCCACAACTATCACCATTGGCTCATCAGACTGGCCTGTGGTGGTAGACGACTGGCCTTTTCTCTTAGGGTTAGATCCATCAGTGAGTTCCATGAGAAGGGCTTCTTCGGCCGCACCTTTGTATCATAATCCCTTGGCTCTACCCTCGCATCCGTGAGATACTCTATAATAGTGTTGGGATACGGGTAGTACGAGTCATCTTGCCTAGCAATGACTGAGATGTTGGCCAACATCACGGAACCCATATTGACAGGGTACCCGGCCATGATCGAAGCAACTAGAACTGCCCGAGGGATCGGGAGATAGGTTTCATTTTGGCTCGGGTCCAGTCTACTGCAGACAAAGTTTTGCCACCCCTTTGTCTCAAAGCTCAGAGTGCTCTTGTGAATAGGAACCCCTGTTGTGATCCATGGCGGTGGTGGCCCAGGAGCTGCTAGAATATCTACTAACCAAGGCCGGGCTTCATCTCCAATTGTTTACTTCTCTAAGTATTACTTCGGCTCGACATCTTCGCAATCCAAGTATGTGTTGATAGTAGCTTGATCAAATCTCACTTTAAGTTTACGCACTTTGGTTACCTTTGTCCCTTTCTTGATATGCGCCACATTGGCGTAGAATTCTCGGACAAGATATTCTTTGGCATCCACTACACTCTCGGTGAACCACATCCACCCATTGCGTTCCCTGAACTATCTAAGCACTGCCAATATATATTTCTCCAAATACTTCAACTGAACTGTCGCTCAAGAGTAAGCGACCTCACTAGCCACCATTGACGAAAGCTGGTGAAGGCAGCCAAGCTGACAAATTGATCATCCCAAACCTCTTTGTTCTTCATCCTTTCAAGGCAGGTAACTGTAGCATCTCCCCCTCTACCATCATCGAGTATGTCCTGAACTGATGTTCTAGTTCCTCAGGGGCAGGTGTAGTAGATGGCTCAGAAGCCTAACTAGCACTTTTTGAATCCTCGGAAGTGATGTGGGATGATGATGGCTCGTCCATCAGTTGGAATCTTCCTGACGACCTGGACTGTACTACTGGTTGTTCCTGAATGGAGGCTGAGTTACCCTCTGATACGTCCCTAGATGGGGCATATGAACTCGTCTCGGGTAGATCTGTACCTCTCCCTCTCCCGGCTTCTATCTTTTTTCTAATTTCATGCTTTTGGGAACTAGGTAAGGCTCTCTTTCCTCGTCCCCGAGAAGGTTCACCTCTTCCTTTAGAAGTATCACCTCTGCCTCTAGATCGAACCATAATATGTATCAAATAGATGCAATGGTTAGTTTCAATTCAATGTTCAGTCAGACACAAGAGATATACAAGTAAACACCAAAAATATAGTGAGGGTCACACACACAGTGTGCTTGCAGGGTGAGGGTCTGCGGTCTGCACAATTTTCTTGCGGCCGCAGATGAGGTCTTGCGGGCCTCATAATTCTCTCTTGCGGCCGCATATGGGAATTGCGGTCCGTACATTTTCATTGTGGCCGCCACTTAGAAACTTAAAACATGCCAACTTTATGATGACAAAGAATTGGTGGATGTGCGGCCGCAACATATTTTTTGCGGTCCGCACATTTTATCTTGCGGCCACACATTGAATCACAAATATGTAAACTCTCTGAAGACAGTGAAACAACAGTTTTGTAGCCGCAATGGAAATTTTACGGTCCGCACAATGTTTGTTTAGGCCGCAGATTCATTATTAACTAAACTTACCTAGAATCTACTTCTTTGGGCCGCACAATTTCAGGTGCAGCCGTACAATTCAAAATATACGAACAATTATCTCTAGGGTTAGCAATTTGTTTGTGCAAATTTTGACATGATAACATCATTAAAGCATGAGAATGCATTTACCCATTCCCCATAGAGCATATAATAGTTAACCCACTACGTGTATACCTCCATAAGTATATACAATTAAATTCTATTGACAAATGGCCTAAAATTAACTAAAAATCTAAATATGTTTAAAAAAAGATTAACAAGATTATGAAGCATTCCAAATAAATGAGTGTGATGAGTGATTGATCAAAGATGTTATATGAATGCACAGGTAGACTCAGCAAGACACTTCAAAAGATTACTGTGATTTTTTTCTCAGAGAGGGAAAAGGGTAACAGTAGCCCTAGCCCTCTATTTATACTTATTGATTTTCTAAGGGAAAAAGAGCGAGTGCGTCCGCAGAATTTCAACTGCGAACCGCACTCTGTTACCTAGTGCTTCAATTGTGGTCTCCATCTGCGGTCCGTAGAATTTTTCTTTGCGGCCGCAGATCCACCATTTTTCTGACACACCAACTTGAGAGAGTTGGAATTTTCCACCTTCCACTTGTGTGATCCACAAGTTAATTGTGCAGCTGTAGAGCACTTTTGCTGTAGCAACTGTAAATTGTGTGGTCTGCACAATTCAACCGCGGTCCGCAGATCTTGCAACACTTAGCCAAATTTCTGTCCACCATTCCTGTAAGGCACACTCATATCTGTAGCATACTTCAAATCAAGTTAGCACAAAAATATCACCTAACTACTAAAGAAGAAAAGAAAAGAAAAAGAAACATGGGTTGCCTCTCAAGAAACGCCTGATTTAACGTCGCGGCACAACACAGAATACCATTAGTTGAAATGAATCATCGCCATGACGTGGCCATCTCCAACTTTTCCCAAATAGTACTTCACCCGGTGACCATTGACTCGGAATACCTCATTGTCTTTGTTCATCAAGTCCAATGCACCAAAAGGCGTCACACCCGCAATTTCAAAGGGACCACTCCATTTAGATTTTAGCTTTTCAAGAAACATCCTCAACCTCGAGTTGAACAACAATACGAGATCACCCACTTTGAACTCTTTGTTTCAAATGTATTTGTCCTGAAGATATTTCATCTTTTCTTTTTACAAGGATGAATTTGCATAAGCATGATACGGGAACTCACCCAATTCATCCAAATGTGCAACCCTCTAGTTAGCAACTACATCCCAATCAAGATTCAACTTCTTTAGAGCCCACGTGGCTTTGTGCTCAAGTTCCACCGGAAGATGACAATCTTTATCGAACACCAACCGATATGGCGACATTCCGATAAGTGTTTTATAAGCCGTCCGGTAAGCCCATAATGCATCATCAAACTTCTTGGACCAATCCGTCCAGTTAGCATTCACTATTTTGGAAACAATACTCTTTATCTCCCGGTTGGAGACTTCCACTTGACCGCTAGCTTGTGGATGATAAAGAGTCATGAATTTATGAGTAACACCATACTTGCTAAGTAAAGTGTCGAAAGCCTTGTTGAAACAATGTGACTCCGCATCGCTTATAATAGCCCGCAGAGTACCAAACCTTGTAAAAATATTCTTTTTCAAGAGCTCCACAACACTTCTTGCCTCATTGTTGGGTAGAGCAACAACCTCAAACTATTTAGACACATAATCGACCACGACCAAGATGTAGGTATTTCCACAAGAACTCACAAAAGGACCCATGAAGTCAATATCGCACACGTCAAAGATATCAATCTCCAAAATGGTAGTGAGAGGCATTTTATTTCTATTCGAGATTCCACTGTCCCGTTGACATTCATCACATCTTTTCACTACATCACTTGCATCCTTGTAAAGAGTACGCTAATACAAACTGCAACTTAGCACTTTGGCCACCGTTCTTGCTCCACCATGATGACCACCATATGGCGAAGAATGACAAGCCCCAAGAATTTCACTTTGCTCTTTTTTCGGCACACATTTTCTAATCACCCCATCAGTACAAATCCGGAAAAGTTATGGTTCATCTCAATAATAATCTTGACAATCCCGTTTGAGCTTCTTCCTTTGGTTTGAAGAGAACTCATCCGGGATGATTCCACACACAAAGAAATTTGCTAGATCCGCGAACCATGGCACCTAATTCACTGAAATAGCCAAGAGTTTCTCATAGGGGAATGAGTCATTGATTTCAAGGCCATCATGCGGCCTCCCCTCCTCCTCCAAACGAGACAAGTGATCCTCCACTTGATTTTCACTCCCTTTTCTATCTTGGATGTAAAAAACAAACTCTTGCAAAAAAGCACCCATATAATCAACTGAGCTTTGGAATATTTCTTGCTCATAAGATAATGAAGTACTGCATGATCCGTGTGGACAATGGCTTTCGCACCCATCAAGTACGGGCAGAACTTCTCAATTGCAAACACAATGGCAAGGAGCTCTTTCTCCGTAACGGTATAGTTGACTTGGGCACCATTCATGGTCTTACTAGCATAGTAGACCGGATGAAACATCTTGTTGATGTGTTGCCCCAAAACATCCCCAACCGCTACGTCACTAGCATCAAACATGAGTTCAAAGGGGACACTCCAATATGGAGCGGTGATGATAGGAGTGGTTGTCAACTTGAACGTTAACAATTTAAAGGCTCACATGCAATCATTATTGACGTTAAACTTAGCATATTTCTCAAGAATCTTGCATAATGGGTTAACCACCTTGGATAAATCTTTGGTGAAATGCCAGTAAAACCCCGCATGGACTAGGAAACTCTGCACACCTTTCACCAAGGTTGGAGGTGGAAGTTTAGAAATCACCTCAATCTTTTCCTTGTCAACTTCAATTCCATTCTTTGAGATTTTGTGGCCAAGGACAATGCCTTCCTTGACCATGAAATGACACTTCTCCCAATTGAGCACCAAATTCGTTTCTTCACATCTTACAACACTATATCTAAATTTGTAAGACAATCTTCAAAAAATCTCCAACTACCGTGAAGTCATCCATGAAAGCTTTAAGGTAGTCCTCCACCATATCCGTGAAGATAGCCATCACACACCTTTAAAAAGTCACTGGTGCATTACACAAACCAAATGGCATCCACTTGAAGGAAAAAGCAATAGAAAGCACGGTCGACCAACCTATCAAGCATTTGGTCTAAGAAGGGAAGTGAAAAATGATCCTTCCTTATGACTTTGTTGATCTTGCGATAGTCCATACATACTCTCCAACTGGTCACTATTCTTTTAGAAATCAACTCATTGTTGTCATTGGTGACCACAGTCATGCCCCCTTTCTTTGGGATACATTGAACCGGAGAAGTCCACGAACTATCAGAAATGGGTTAGACAATCCCGACATCCAACAACTAGATAATCTCCTTTTTGATAACTTCTTGCATAGCCTTATTGAGTCTCATTTGATGTTCAATAGATGGTTGCATACACAAGAAAATGATCCTTTCTTGTGACTTTGTTGATCTTGAGATAGTCCATACACATTCTCCAACCGGTCACCGTTCTTTTAGGAATCAACTCATTCTTGTCATTGGTGACCACAGTCATGCCCCCTTTCTTTGGAACATGTTGAACCGGAGAAGTCCACGAACTATCATAAATGGGGTAGACAACCCCGACATCCAACCACTTGATAATCTCCTTTTTGACAACTTCTTGCATAGCCTCATTGAGTCTCCTTTGATGGTCAATAGATGGTTTGGCGCCTTCCTCCAAGTTGATCTTATGCATACAAAATGCGGGGCTTATCTCCCAAATATCCTCCAATGTCCACCCAATCGCCTTTTTCCTCTTTTGTAGCACTGCCAATGTAGAGTCTACCTACACGTTAGTCAAACAAGAGGAAAGAATAACCGGTAAAGTAGAACAAGGGCCAAGAAATTCATACGGAAGATGTAGCGGCAATGGCTTCAACTCCAAGGCAGGAGGCTCTTCAATGGAAGGCTTTGTAAGAGAATTTTTCCTATTTTCAAGATCCAAAGATAGTTTTCGGGTCGCGTAATTGTACGACCCCATTCCTTGCAAAGAGTTCACACATTCCATGAAGCCATACATCTCGTCATCGTCAGAGTTGAGAAAGACGGCCTCCAACATATCACTAACATTGATTTTGGAACTTGTATCATCAATAATAACATCGGTCACCAAGTCCACAAAATAACACACCTCGTTGCTATTTGGTTGCCGCTTGGACTTGCACACATGGAATATCATGTTTTCATATCCTGCCTGGAAAGTGAGTTCTCCGGCTTCAACATCACAAAGAGCCTTCCCTGTTGCAAGGTCTTCCAAGAATAATCGGCACCTCATAATAAACTTCACAATCTAGAATGACAAAATCCGCCGAAAAAATGAATTTATCAACACAAACCAAGACATCTTCAATCACTCCCAAAGGTCTCTTCATGGTCCGATCGACCATTTGCAATCTCATAGAGGTGGGTCTTGGTTTCTGAATTCCCAAGGTCTTAAAAATCGAATAGGGCATCAAATTGATACTCGCCCCAAGATCACAAAGAGCTTTAGCAAACTCGGCTTTCCAATTGTACAAGGAATTGTGAAAGCACAGGGATCTTCCAACTTAGGAGCCATTGAATGCACAATTTCACTCACTTGATGAGTGACTTTGATAGTTTCAATATTCATTGACCACTTCTTTGTCACCAGATCCTTCATAAACTTTGCATAATCGGGCATTTGGTCCAAAGCATCAACTAGTGGCACACTGATTGAGAGACTATTCATCATTTGAATGAACTTTTTGAATTGATTCTCGCCATTTTGTTTCGCAAGCCTTTGAGGGTATGAAGGTGGAGGCTTAGGAAATGGTGCCTTATCCTTTTGCACTACCGAATCTGGTATGTTAATAATGTGATCCCTAGACGGGTTCACCTTCTCTTGAGTCTTTTCTATACTATCAGCAATATCAATTTGAACTTCATTATTTGCCTGCACCACATAGTTCGGGACCTCTTCTTCTTGTTCCACTTGCTCATCATCCACGCGTTGCTTTTGATTTGAGGTGGATGCATTTCTATCTTTTCCACTTCTTATTGTAACGACCATGGTATGCCCCGTGTTGTTCCCACCCTTTGGGTTTACCACCGTGTCACTTAGTAGTGCCCCTTTAGGATGAGAATTTAGAGCTTGAGAGATTTTTCCCAGTTGAACTTCTATGTTGCGGATCGATGTGTTGTGTGAGGAAAGTTGGGCGTCCGAATTGGCATTCTTTTCCATCATTTGCTTGAACATGTTATCAATACGTCCCATCTTATTGGTTGAAGAACTAGGACTATGGTAAGGATAAGAAGGTGGGTTGTTCGGTTGTTGATACATCAGAGGCCTTTGAAAACCCAACTCTCAATTGCCTTGATTATTGTTCCATCTGCCTTGATTCGTACCCTCCAAATTTCCTTATTTGTTGTTGTTATGCCAATTCTCTTGATTGTTTCCACCATTCCAATTTCCTTGGTTGTTAAAATTTCAATTGCCTTGATTATTTTAAGGTCGCCATTGTTGTTGGTTTGGGCCTTGGAAGTTGTTTCGTTGCCCTTGAAATTTGTTCACATATTGCACCTCCTCTTCTTGGTCATTATAAGACTCATCTTGATCAAAACCACTATCATCTTGCATAAAACTTTTCACTAGGTGTTGCACTTGTGGACCCTTGGTCCGTCTTTTGTTCACCATCATGTTCACTCCCTCTATATCATTAACTTGCTTAGGATTTTGAAATTGTTGAAGTTGAACCTTTGCTAATTGATTCATGGTGGTAGTCAATTCGGCAATGGCTTGCTATTGGTCATACAACTCTTTGTCAAGGTGGATCATGTTGGGACCACCCTGTGGAACATTAGCCCGGGATTGCCATGCTGATGATGTCTCCGCCATTACATCTAAAATCTCACATGCTTCTGCATAAGGCGTAGTCATGAAGATCCCACCAGAAAGTTGACTCACTACATATTGGTTGGTTGTGTTGATCCCACGATAGAAAGTTCGTTGAATCATGTTCTCCGTCATATCGTTGTTGGGACATTCATTAGCCATTGTTCTATAGCGTTCCCATATCTCGTGTAATGGTTCATTTGGATCTTGGTTGAACGCTAAAATTTCATTCCGAAGTGTAGCCATGTGCCTTAGAGAAGAGAACTTAGAAATAAACTTTTCCACCAACTCATCCCAAGTGTGAATGGAATGGTTCGGGAAACATTCCAACAAATCTAAAGCTTTCCCCCATAGAGAGAAGGGAAAAATACTTAGCCTCAATGTATCCTCGGAGACATTTGTTTGTTTTCTCCCCCAACAAATGTCCACAAACCCCTTCAATTGTATATATGCATTTTGACTTGGAGCACCGGTGAAGAAACCTCGTTGCTCTAGCAAAGTGAGCATCACATTGGTGATTTAGAAGTTGCCCGCCCTAATACGGGGAGGGACTATTGCACTTGCATATCCTTCATTAGGTAACACCTGGTGTGGAGCTGCTCGTGGTGGAGGTGGGGGTGCGGGCACATTGTCATGAGGCACTCAACTTCTTCTATTGGCTTTACGTTCAAGAGGAATCTCATCCACTTGGTCATCCTTAACGTCCACATCCCCCAAACAAATATTTTCGAGCTCACTATTTGCTATGGTTATACCTACGATTTCTCAAATACGTTAGTAACACGGAAGGAAAAGAAGATACTCCAAAAACACACCCAAATATATAGCTAACACTATTTTTAACTCCCCGACAACGGCGCCAAAAATTGATCGCGTCCAAATGCACACCTCAAAAGAGGTATGAAACGGTCGTGTGCAATAATAGAAACCCAACTAAGAGTCGGGGTCGAACCCACATGGAGCTAAGATGGGAGTTAGGGGTATATATCTTAATATGAGTGATTGAATTATCTAGATTTCACTTCCACACACAGATTTGTTTCTATTTCTAATTTTACTCTAAAGATTGCAAAATAAATAAAGAAGACTAGATATAATTGTTTTTGAGGTTTTTCCAACTCTAAATTACCCACTCAATACCTCTAGGTCAGAGAGTGGTTTTGCCCAATTTGTCTTTCTCAAGAACAAATGGGTATCACACAAAACAGTTAATAAAAGCTCAAGTCGGGTTATTACTATCTGTAGGTTGAACCGTTTAATTGGGTTAATCAATCTCTTGATTGACTCAATTCCTTATTAGCTAAGTTATCCTAGACTAGGTATCTCTTTCTCAAGTAGAGACTAAGTCAAATAGGCATGACTTAATGTTTGCGATCATTAATTCCACAATTAAAGCATGAACTAAGTTAAATAATAAATACCCAATCATCATAAACAAGTACTAAATTAGATACTCATAAGGTTTACATACTAGGGTTGGGTCATAACCTTAGTAAAACTCTAGCTACCCATACTTGGGTTTGAAGAAAATAGAGAAGAAAGACTAATTAAACTGATAATGAAAGAATAAAATAATTAAATCTATTGTAAAATACACCAAAGCAAAGTAAACTTACAAAAATGGCAAAGACAAATGGCTACAGTAATTACAGAGGTTCAAACTTGACCTAATTTTGTGAAACTCGTCTATTTATACAAGGCTGAAAATCTCGAACAAAAATACACCTCATGAGGTTTTGTGGCCGCGTAATTCCATGTGCGGTCCGCAGATTTCTTCATCTTGGCAGAAACTGGGGTTCTGCAGCCGCACATTTCTGAACTGCGGCGGCAAGGCAGCTGTTCTACAGTCAGCAAATTAATAACTGCAGCCACAAGGCACTATTCTGCGGTTCGCAATATTAGGATTGCGGCCGCACAAATATTGTGCAGTCCGCAATTCACTGATCTTGACCCTTATCCCATCCTTTGCTGCCACACAATTCATGTGCGGTCCGCAATTTGCACAAATGCCTGCAAATTTTTCCTTCTTTATTTGAGGCCGAAGATGGAATTCCACGGTCTGCAATTTCTTCTGCGGCCGTAGAATTCATTCTGCGGACCACACATTGTGTGCTTTTATGGCCTTTATTTCGTTGTGCATAGACTGCTCCTTTTTTAGCTGGATTTCATCTCGGGAGCCTTTAGTTTCGAGAACACAATTTAATGCTTTTAAATTAAAACAAAAGCTAAAAGGCACTAATAAGTAGTCAAAATCTCCGCTTATCAACAACTCAATAGGAACGACTGCTTTCACACCAGGTTTAGCCAAGAATTTCCTAAGGTAGTAAACCTCAAAATCACAAATTAGGGGTCCCAACTCATGAACCCTAATCGCTTGGCATCTTGTACCCACATTACAATTCATAACAGCACGGATGACTCACGTGCCAACAATATCAATGACTCATGACTGCACGAACAACTCACGTGCCAACATGATAACTCTCACACACAAGGCAAGTACACGGGAGTGCATGTACAACAACAACAACAACAACAACCACCCAGTAGAATCCCACTAGTGGGGTCTAGGGAGGGTAGAATATACGCAGACCTTACCCCTACCCCGGAGGGATAGAGTGACTATTTCCGAAAGACTCTCGGCTTAGAGACAATAGATCCGTAACCACAACAAAAATTAGAAAAATAGTATCAGCATCGTAAAATATAGCAAATAAATCGAAAGGCCAAAATGTGAAAGACGACAACAATAACAACAACAAAAATATATATAAAAAAAATATTTTAAAAAAATAATAATAAAATAAAAAATAAATAACTAAATTATGAAACACAACAAAAATTGCTAGCAGTCCTAGACAAAACACTATCAGACTAGCTGGTGCAGCGAGGAGAAACACTCGACTACCCTCTAACCTACAGTCCTAATGCTCGACCTCCACACCTTTCTATCAAAGGCCATGTCCTCAAAAATTTGAAGATGCGTCATGTCTTGCCTGATCACCTCATCTCAGTACTTCTTAGGCTGCCCTCTACCTCTTCTCGTAACTGCTAGAACCAAATGCTCACACCTCCTGACTGGAGCATCTGGGCTCCTCCTCCGCACGCGCCCGAACCACCTAAGCCTCGCTTCACGCATCTTGTCATCCACGGGAGCCACGCCCACCCTTTCTCGAATGACCTCATTCCTAATCGTATCCATCCGAGTGTGCCCGCACATCCATCTCAACATCCTTATTTCTGCTACTTTCATCTTCTGGATATGTGAAATCTTGACTGGCCAACACTCAGCCCCATACAATATGGCCGGTCTAACCACCGCTCTGTAAAATATACCTTTAAGTTTCGGTGGTACATTCTTGTTGCATAGGACTCAAGATGCTAACCTCCATTTCATCCACTCCACCCCGATACGGTGCGTGACATCCCTGTCGATCTCTCCATCTCTTTGTATAATAAACCCTAGGTACTTGAAACTCTCTCTCTTAGGGATGACCTGTGAGTCAAGCCTCACATCCACATCCTCTTCCCCCAAAACGTCGCTAAACTTACACTGCAAATATTTCGTCTTGGTCCTACTCAACTTGAAACCTTTAGACTCCAGGGCCTGCCTCCATTCCTCCAGTCTCATGTTAACGTCGCCTCGCGTATCATCAATCAGAACTATATCATCAACGAACAACATACACCAAGGCACCTCCCCTTGAATATGGTGTGTCAGTGCGTCCATTGCCAGGGCAAATAAGAACAGGTTGAGCGCAGATCCTTGGTGTAACCCCATAACCACTGAAAAAGGCTCTGAGTCACCTCCCACTGTCCTAACCCGAGTCTTAGCTCCATCATACATATCTTTTATCGCCCTAATATAAGCTACCGGAACACCTTTCACCTCCAGGCATCTCCAAAGAACGTCCCTAGGGACCTTGTCATACGCCTTCTCTAGGTTAATAAACACCATGTGCAAATCTCTCTTCCTATCTATGTACTGTTCCACCAACCTCCTAATAAGATGGATAGCTTCTGTAGTAGAACGACCCGGCATGAACCCGAACTGGTTCTCTAATATAAACACCGCCCTCTTTATCCTCTCTTCCACTACCCTCTCCCAAACTTTCATGGTATGACTCAGTAACTTGATACCCCTATAGTTGTTACAATTCTGGATATCACATTTGTTCTTGTACATCGGAATCATCGTGCTCCACCTCCACTCATCTGGAATCCTCTTCATCCTGAGAATAACATTAAACAGCCCAGTCAACCACTCCAAGCCTGCTCTACCCATATACCTCCAAAATTCTACTAGGATCTCGTCTGGTCCGGTCGCTTTGCCCCGACTCATCTTACGCATCGCTCTCACTACCTCCTCTACCCTAATACGCCCACAGTACCTAAAGTCTCGGTGACTCTCTGAGTGCCCCAATCCCCCTAACACGATGTTTCTGTCTCCCTCTTCGTTCAACAGTTTATGAAAGTACGACTGCCATCTTTGCTTAATCTGGGCCTCTTCCATCAATACACGACCTTTCGCGTCTTTGATGCACCTAACTTGATCCAGGTCACGAGCCTTCCTCTCCCTCGCTCTAGCCAGCCGAAATAACTTCTTGTCCTTGCCTTTGGCCCCCAGTTCCTCATACAGCCGACCAAATGCAGCAGTCTTAGCCTCTGTGACCGCTAATTTTGCCTGCCTCCTAGCTTCCTTATATCTTTCTCTGTTCGCTCTCATATGCTCCTCGTCGGTGCTCTCCACCAACTTAAGGTACGCCGCTTTCTTTGCTTCCACTTTTTCCTGGACCACGTCATTCCACCACCAGTCGCCTCTGTGCCTGCCAGAGTAGCCCTTAGAGATCCCTAACACCTCCCTCGCCTCCTCCCTTATACATTCTGTTGTTGCCGTCCACAAAATGCTAGCATCCTCACCACTCTTCCAGCCCCCATAGCCGTTAACCGCCTCTCCAACTCCTGCGCATTGTCCTTAGTCAAAACTCCCCACCTAATCCTCGGTTGACCCCGTGCAGACCTCTTCTTCCTCTTTAACCAGATACTGACGTACATCACCAAGAGCCTATGTTGTGTCACAAGGTTCTCACTTGGGATCACCTTACAATCCTCGCACAAACCCTTATCACACCTCCTGAGGATGAGATAATCAATCTGAGTCTTAGCCACCATACTCCGGAAAGTAATCAAATGCTCCTCCCTCTTTGGAAAAATAGAGTTCACAATCTCCAACTCAAAAGCTCTAGCAAAATCCAGCATTGAAGTTCCTCCTCCGTTCCTATCCCCAAAGCCGAAGCCTCCGTGCACCTCGCCAAAGCCACCAGCAGACGTCCCAATATGACCATTCAAATCCCCTCCTATAAATAACTTCTCTGTAGGTTGAATACCTTGCACCACCTCATCCAACGCCTCCCAGAAGCGCCTTTTAACCTCCTCGTCCAAACCCACTTTCGGCGCATACACGCTAATGACATTCAGAGTGCTCCCTCCAACTACTAACATAATCGCCATCAATCTGTCATTTATCTACACGGGAGTTCATGTAAATGGTAAAAACCTTAGGATTGATCTCCGTAGACCGATATAGGTGATTTACTTACATGTATGCCTGTGCAAGTGTGCTACAAAAATGCTAGTTAACAAGTAGGAGTAGAGACAATGAATGACACATAAGAAACAATCACCACAAAATGTATAGTGTAAAAAAGGCATCAATGAAATTGAAACAACGAATCGTACAACAAGATTAGCTTCATAGAACTAAGCAAATAGTGCAATATGAAGAAAGGAGATTAATAGTATGCTAAGTAAACAACAATCAAAGACAAGTACAAAAGAATGTGGAAATGTCAACAAGAGCCACTACCGAGGTACCACCTCGTAGTCTCAAATCACAAAATGAATCATAATATTTCTTATATCATTGCGGAAGCCTTTAGATTTAGTTTTGAAAATCATTTTTCTTGAAATAGCATCCCGCGTTTTATCACATCGCATGGCTTCTAGTAGTTACCCTACTAGCCACGCGTATCAAGTCCATCATATCTCACAGTATGCATTTCAATACCCATACCTTAAGCCACTGCATGCGTATCAATAATAACAACAACACTATAGAAACCTCGTGCAACCATCATAACAACAGCACGGCAGAAACCTCATGCAAACATCATAACAGCAGCATGACAGAAACCTCGTGCAAACATCATAACAATCCTTTAAACAATAACATGTGTGCCAAACATAACAACTCAGCAGAATGACTTTCACGATATGTACCCATATACCACAACATTTCCTCAAAAATAGTTTCAATATCACAACCACGCATTAGCCCTAGGCTCAACAACACAGAATATAACAACAATAATAACACGAGGATACGACAAGTAAATCAACACAAGAAATTCAGAACACAAGGAAACGGTAAAACGAGCTCACAAAGAAAGACACAACAGGGAATAATGGTCTCAACAAGAATAGCTCAACTAGAAAGAGATAATGTGTAGCAAGGATTCCACAAAATTACAATTCGATGATAAGAGAGATAACATGAATCAATGAGGCAACAACTTCTGTTAAGGCACGTAAGAGTTTAATCGGCAATAAGGGTACAACATGAAATAATTAATTCCAAATAAGACACGTAAGGGTGAATTTAGTAAAAGGGGATTTAACATGACAAAACAACTTCATATCTAATGAACATAAGAACCTAAGAGTCCTAAACGGTCAATTTTTTACAAATAAGCCCGAGCACATACTCGTCACCTTGCGTACACGACCTTCACATGACAAAATTAGCACAAATGACCCAAATCTTAACGGGTAGTTTTTCCCACACAAACTTAGACAAGATACTTACCTCAAAGAAGCTAGATCATTACTCTAAAGTGACCTTCTCGAGTGAAACAATATCCAGACAGCTCAAATCTAGCCAAAATAACTTCAAATCATAAATAAAACTCATAGAAGACAATTCCCGATAATAAAGCTTCGATTTTCTAATTAAAACTAAAAAGTCAACCCAAAAGTCAACTCTTAGGCCCACATCTCAGAACCCGACCTAAATTACAAAATCCGAACACTCATTCGATAACGAGTCCAACCATACAAGAATTACCAAATTCCGATATCAATTCGTCCTTCAAATCGTCATTTTACATTTTGAATGTTTTTCTCAAAATCCTCATTTTCTCCAACTCAAACAACTAATTAAAAGATAAAAATAAAGATGGGATCAGGAAATATAATAAATTTCGAGTGAACAACACTTACCCCAATGATTTGCTTGAAAACCCCACGAAACATCGCTCCAATCCGAGGTCTACAACTCAAGATATGATAAAAATGGCCAAACCCTCGATTTTGGAAAATATATTCTGCTGCCTAGCGATTTACAAATCGCGATCGCGGAAATGCAATTGCAATCGCGAAGAAGGAAATGACTACTACCCAGAAATTGTACTACGCGATCGCGAACAAATGCATGTGATTGCGAAGAAGGGAATAACAGATACCCCCAAGAATGTACTACATGATCGCGAACCATAGCATGCGATTGCGAAGGAGAAAGCACACCAGCTGCTAAGGTTGTGCTACGCGAACGCGGAACTGTGAGCGCGAACGCGATGAAAGAGGATACACACGTATGCGATCGCGGCAGAATCATGCGAACACAAAGAGGAAAAGGTCCAGCCACCAAAAATAGCCTACGCGAACGTAGAATGAACTTCGTGATTGCTTATAAAGGAACACAAGAACGTAGAATGAACTTCGTGATTGCTTATAAAGGAACACAAGATATCAGATCATCCATACAAAACATGAGAAAATGGCCCGTAGCCCATTCGAAACACGCTCGGGGTCCCCGGGACCCTATCGAAACATACCAATAAGTTCCATAACCTAACGTGGACCCACTCGAGATCCAGCATGACATCAAACAACATCAAAACTATGAATTAGACCTCGAATCTAACTTATTAATTTCCAAATCTTTTAACTTTCAAAACTCGTGCAGAAACATATCAAATCAACCCGGAATGACGTCAAATTTTGCATGCAAGTCTCAAATGACATAACAGAGCTAATCCAACTCTCAGAATTGAAATCCGAGCCCGATATCAACAAAATCAACTCCCGGTCAAACCTCTTATCCTTCCAAAATTTCAACTTTCCAATTTTCGCCAAAATGCTTTAAATTATCCTACGTACCTCCAAATGCAAATCCGGATGCACGCCTAAGTCCAAAATCACCATATGAAGCTATTGAAATCATAAAAATGTCATTTAGGAGTCGTCTACACAAAATTCAAATTTCGGTAAACTCTTACCGCTTAAGCTTCTAAAACAAGAATCCTTCTTCCAAATTAACCTCGAATCATCCGAAAACTAAACTCGTTCACACACGCAACTCATAACACATAATACGAAGATGCTCGAGACCTTAAGCCACCGAACAAGACTCTAATTCTCAAAATGACCGGTCGGGACATTACATTTCCCCCTCTTAAACAAACGTTTGTCCTCGAACGTGTCAAGAACCATTCGGAATTCATCAAATCACTAAGTGGACTTATCATACATACACCCGCGTGTGATCCCACGTCAACCCCAATCCACATAGGCCCGGCGACACCTTCTCAACTGAAATTTACTCCTTCCACCCACACTGAGAACCTTAGAACCAAATTTCTCACCATCAAATCATTTCCAAAAGACCTGATTCCTACATCAATACACGGTATCGGCCTCAACCATCTGCAACAACTTATGCCCACACCCACAAGATACAACCACATGATGTAACACATTACATATATGCCCGTAACCACATCTATGATCACAATAGTTGTCCATAATCAAACCCAACACCGGCAATTAACCTCAAAACCACTAGAACCCTGTTCCAAACCTTCACAACACTGACAACGATGCAAGAAACATGAAGACCTCATAACTATTAACCCGAATCAACAAGTCACATCTAACGCCACCTAGGCACACACCTCGCAAGCTAAAACCCGATATGCACAACACGAATACGACTAAATATGCAAGGCAAAACACATAAGAGAACTATCAAACAAGCCCGACAGGCACAACTCCCTATTAGTACCATACTACAAATCAATTTCACAAGGGAGAATTAAAACATATGAAATAATCACACATATCTCATCCTGATTTAACTTCCACCACGGCACGGAGCTCGGTTCAACATATCAACCATATGAAAATGTGAGGATTCCATCCTCAACTTTAAATCACAAGTAGTATACAAATCATACCAATCGAAACCTTTCACTAATTCAATTTCCGCCAACAAAGTCATAACATATACTGAATTCCCACACTAGTAGAGCATCTAAACCATGAATCGTAACCAACCATCTAGAATTCACATCAAAACTACAGAAATGAGTAACAGAAAGCCACTTTTAGTCTCATAGCTCTCAATAATGAATGAAAACAAAATGATAAACACGTGATACCACTATAGAATTTCCCAACAGGGGTAAACACATAAGCAGAGTACAAAATCACGATGCTCACCATATGTGAAGCAAGATAGGAGAACTCACCCCGATAAGCAGAACTGAATCAAAATAAAATGATGCTCATTTATAACAAATCGAAACCATACCTGTAACAACATCATTTGGTGTAGCAGCCTCGTCCCTACCATAGAAAGTATATCAACGGGTAGGGTCGGGTCGGGCCTCCCCCTCTTGGGTGCCCTCCACCCGCCTGAGTACTCTGTTGCCATACATATGTCTGGAGTTTGGTACAATCTCTCACCATGTGGCTGGTATCTCCACACTCAAAGAAACCCCTCCGATGGAGAGGCTGTAGAAGCTGTCCGATATGGGCACTCTTAGACCCATGGATATCTGAAGTACCGTACGAAGCCTGAAGTGCAAACTGAACTGGGTGACCTACAAAACCTTTACCAGGGCGTACCTGCCTCCAAAAATAGGGAGTAGTAGATCCTCCCAGTCCACGAGGCTTCTTAGCCTCCCTGACCTATCTCTCCTGACCCCGCATGTACCCTCTCTCCTGGTCCCGCATGCCCCTAATCAGCGAGCGATCTCTACCACCTGCTGAAATGGAATATCCGTCTCTAACTCCCGAGCCATGCCGAACCAGATATCCTGACTGAGCTCCTCAATGAACCTGCGGACTCGCTCTCTGATTGTAGAAATCAAAGCAGGTGCATGTCTGGAAAAATCACTGAATCAAACGGCATACTCTAACACCGACATAGTGTCTTGGCGCAGCTACCCAAACTCTGTGCGCCACGCTTCTTGAAGGGTCTGGGCAACAAACTCTCTGAAGAACACCTTTGAAACCTGAGTCCATGAAAGTGAAGTTGCATCGGTCAAACTACCCAAATCATACGCTCGCCACCACTGATATGCTGGACCGTAGTAAAAGCAACCCCACTCATCTCCATAATACCCATAGTGCGGAGAATACGGTAGCACTCCCCTAGGAACCCATGCACAACCTCTAAATCCAAACCACTGGAAGTAGGAGGGTAATATTTCTTGAACCTCGCAAGCCTAAGCGGTTCTTTCTGATATGCTGGTGCCCTAACCTTGGGCTGAACTGGGATAACAGGTTGTGTCGATTTGACACCTGGAAGCTGACCAACGTGGACTCGCTGCTCCGGAGTATGGGCGTTGGGAGTCTGAGCTCCTCATCCGATCTGTGAAGTAGCTGGAACAACCAGAATCAACCCCTCCTGAGCCAATGTACCAAACAAGCTCGGGAACTGTGTTAAAGTCTCTTGAAGTCCCACGGTAGCAACAGGCGCCTCTACTGCCTTCCCCCAATTGGAGCTACTGGAAGCTCCTCAACTGCTGCTCTGACAAGTGCTCTAGCTGCGGTACGTGCTCCTCCTTAGCCTCTGCCTCATCCCCGGTCCTTAGCAACACCAGCTCTGGGGACATCATCATCGGTAACTGCAGTTCGTGTCCTGACCATTTGTGAGGGAATAGAATGACAAGGGTTTAAACTCCGAGATCAATAAACTCGCACGATAGGAATGAAAGAAGCAATATTGTCCTAATAGTTTCGTAGCCTCTCGAAGATAAGTACAGACGTCTCTGTACCGATCCATAAGATTCTACTAAACTCGCTTATGACTCATAGAACCTATGAACCTAGAGCTCTGATACTAACTTTTCACGACCCCAATTTTTCTTCGTAGGTTATCGCGACGACACCTAGTCTCTAAGACTAGGTAAGCCAAACATTTTCTAAATTAATAGAATAATTCAACCATCATCTGATAAATATGAAATAGAAATCTTTTTACATAACTTATAATCCGAAAATCTGTAGTACGAGTCATAAGCTCTACCGAGTTTGCTAGAAAATCCCTAAATATAACTGTTCAGAATAGAATTAAATTGTACAAGTGTAATATCAGAAGGTGAATCTGAGGCCTGCGAACTTGACGATAGGTTTACCTTGAGTCTCTACAGTAACACTCGACTACTTAACTAATAATCGACAATATTCGAGGCACCTGGATCTGCACAAAAATGAGCAGAAGCGTAGGATGAGTACACCACAACGGTATCCAATAAGTATCAAGACTAACCTCGATGGAGTAGTGACGAGGACAGTCAAGACACCCACTGGGCTAAACAACCTGAACAAGTATAAATGTAGAGCTAACAGGGAAACAATATCAATATAAAGCTCGCCATGATGACAATAATAATACAATGTTTGTAATAGGAAGCTAAAAGCAACAATTAGCAACGAGACACAACAGATAATAACACTGTAGAGTGAGCTGAACACAGTTCAAATCGGGTGAAACAAAATAAAGGAAAATAAGTGACAACTCAATAGGAACGACCGCTTTCACACTAGGTTTATCCAAGAATTTCCACGAGGTACTAAACCTCAAAATCATAAATCACGGGTCCCAACTCGTGAACCCTAATCACTTGGAATCTTGTACCCACATTACAATTCATAACAGTACAGACGACTCATGTGCCAAGGGAGTAACAATATCTAATATCTGCACGGACCACTCACGTGCCAACAATAATAATGACTCATGACTGCACGGACAACTCACATGCCAACAAGATAACTCTCACACACAAGGCAAGTACATAGGAGTACATATAAATGGTAAAAACATCAGGATTCATCTTCTTAGACCGATATAGGTGATTTATTAATGTGTATGCTTGTGCAAGTGTTCTACCACAATTCCAGCTAACAAGTAAGAGTAGAGACAATGAATGACACATAAGAAACGATCACCACAAAATGTATAGTGTATAAAGACAGCAATGAAATTGAAACAGCGAATCATACAACAAGATTAGCTATACAATACTAAGCAAATAGTGCAATACGGAGAAGGACAATTAATAGTATGCTAAGGAAACAACAATCAAAGACAAGTACAAAAGAATGAGAAAATGTCAATAAGAGCCATTACCGAGGTATCGTCTCGTAGTCTCAAATCACAAAATGAATCACAATCATTCCTTATATCACCGCGGGAGACTTTACATTTAGTTTTGAAAATTATGTTTTCCGAAATAACATCCTACGTTTTAGCCCACGTTATCACACCGCATGACTTCTAGTAGTTGCCCTACTAGCCACACGTATCAAGCCCACCTTATCTCACCATATGCATTTCAACACCCAAACCTTAGACACCGCATGTGTATCAATAATAACAACATTACGGCAGAAACCTCATGCAACTATCATAACAACAGCACGACAGAAACCTCGTGCAAACATCACAACAATCCTCTCAACAATAATGTGTGCCAAAACATAACAACTTAACAAAATGACTTTCACAATATGTGCCCATGTACCACAATATTTCCTCAAAAACAGTTTCAATATCACAAACATGCATAGCCCTCGGCTCAACAACACAGAATATAACAACAATAATTACACGAGGATACGGCAAGTAAATCAACTCAGGAACTTCAGAACATAAGGAAACGATAGAACGAGCTCACAAAGAAATACACAATAAGGAATAATGGTCACAACAAGAATAGCTCAACAAGGAAGAGATAATATGTAGCAAGGATTCCAAAAAAGTACAATTCGATGATAAGAGAGATAACATGAATCAATGATTCCAACTAAGGATAAGTCAACAAAGAAAAGGGATAACAAAACTTCATTTAAGGTTGAGAAATTACGGAAGAGATACAACAAGTTCAATTAAGGATAAGCAATTGCGGAAAAGATAATAATAACTTCAATTAAGGATAGATAATTACGGAAAAGATAGCATGGCAATAAAAGATGCAACAACTTCTGTTAAGGCACATAAGAGTTTAATCGGCAATAAGGGTACAACATGAAATAATTAATTCCAAATAAGACACATAAGGGTGAATTTAGTAAATGGAAAATTTAACATGACAAAACAATTTCATATCGAATGAACACAAGAACCTAAGAGTCCTAAACGGTCAAATTTCTATAAATAAGCTCGAGCACATACTCGTCACATTGCGTACACGACCTTCACATGACATAATTAGCACAAATGACTCAAATCCTAATGGGTAGTTTCCCCCACACATAGTTAGGCAAGATACTTACCTCAAAGAAGCTAGAACATTGCTCTAAAATGACCTTCTCGAGTGAAGCAATCTCCGAAAGGCTCAAATCTAGCCAAAATAACTTCAAATCATAAATAAAACTCATAGAAGACAATTCCTGATAATAAAGTTTTGATCTTTAATTAAAACGAAAAAGTCAACCCCCAGGCCCGCATCTCGGAACCCTGCCAAAATTATAAAATTCGAACACCCATTCGATAACGAGTCCAACCATATAAGAATTACCAAATTTCGATATCAATTCTTCCTTCAAATCGTCATTTTATATTTTTGAAAGTTTTTCTCAAAATCCTCATTTTTTCCAACTCAAACCACTAATTAAAAGATAAAAACAAAGATGGAATCAGGAAATATAATAAATTTGGGGTGAACAACAATTAACCCAATGATTTGCATGAAAAATCCACGAAACATCGCTCAAATCCGAGGTCTACAACTCAAGATATGATAAAAATGGCCAAACCTTCAAATTTGGAAAATATATTCTGCTGCCCAGCGATTTACAAATCGCGATCGCGGAAATGCAATTGCAATCGCAAAGAAGGAAATGACTACTGCCCTGAAATTGTACTACATGATCGCGAACAAATGCATGCGATCGTGAAGAAGGGAACAACTAATGCCCCCAAGAATGTACTACGTGATCGTGAACCATAACATGCGATCGTGAAGGAGAAAATATAATAACTTCTAAGGCTGTACTACGCGAATGCAGAACTGTGAACGCGAACACGAACGTGATGAAGGAGGATATACACATACGCGATCGCAGCAGAATCATGCAAACGCGAAGAGGAAAAGGTCCAGCAACCAAAATAGCCTACGCGAACACGGAATGAACTTCGCGATCGCGTATAAAGGAACACCAGATATCAGATCAGCCAACCTAAACATGAGAAAATGGCTCGTAGCCCATCCGAAACACGCCCGGGGTCCCCGTCGAAACATACCAACAAGTTTCAAAACCTAACGCGGACCTGTTCGAGGTCCAAAATCACATCAAACAACGTCGAAACTATGAATCGCACCTCAAATCGAACTTATGAATTTCCAAATCTTTCAACTTTCAAAACTCGTGCCAAAACATATCAAATCAACCCGGAATGACGTTAAATTTTGCATGAAAGTCTCAAATGATATAACGGAGCTAATTTAACTCTCGAAATCGCAATCCGAGTTGAATACCAATAAAGCCAACATCCGGTCAACCTCTTATCTTCCACAACTTCAACTTTCCAGTTTTTGCCAAAATGCTTCAAATTATCATACGGATCTCCAAATCCAAATACGGACGCACGCCTAAGTCTAAAATCACCATACGAAACTACTGGAATCGTCAAAATGCCATTTTGGTATCGTCTGTACAAAAGTCAAATTACGATCAACTCTTACTGCTTAAACTTCTAAAACAAGAATCCTTCTTCCAAATTGACCATGAATCATCCGAAAATTAAACTCGGCTACATACGCAAGTTATAACACATAATATGAAGCTGCTCGAGACCTTAAGCCGCCGAACAGGACGCTAATTTTCAAAACGACTGGTCGGGTCGTTACATCGTTTGAGCACTCAGAGGAGTCAACCAAACTCCCTTTTTTTGGGAATATTTGTCGTGTTATCCATGGAAGCAGAAATGAGTTACAAATCCACCAAGAACAACAATATTGCTAATGTGTTTGGATTTCGGATCTTCACACTTATTTTGATCTTTGTTGTTCACACCAATGGTGTTCTTTTCTCCCTATTTTTTCTTTCTTTTGTTCGGTATTAAATTCAATCAATAGAAATTGATATTCTTGAATATATTTTCTAAGACATTGCCGTGATGCAATATTTTCATTTGAAAGTAACAATGTTTAATCACGTGGTATCATGGAATAAGCAAAATACCAAAATATTTATTTATGAATTTGGTATAATATATGTAGATATTTTTCATATACTATATATGAGTACATTATTCATATACATTAATATACGTATTTGTAAAATATATTTAGAGCTCTATTATCTATATACAAAATAAAGAACATTGGATATAAAAGGATTATATATAGTATATTTATAGTATATAGTATATAGTATATTTATACTATGTACAATATACAATTTCGTTAAGTATATTGTATATTTGCTTAGGTAGAAAGTATATTATTTTATTTATATGAGTTAAACCATTATTTCATATGTAGAATATATAGTATATTTTATTATTCATTAATGATTAAATATTTACATTATACAATATATTATATATCTATATCACTGTATAAGGGTATATAATATACTATCAATTATATGCAATACTGTAAAAAAAAGTATTATTACTCGATGAACATATATTATATTTGGTGTAATCTCTTACCTATTTTTAAATAACAACCAAAGGACTTTTAAGAGATGATTCATTGTATTTGAGTTGTAGTTCATTGGGTTAAACTAAATTTTAGGGATTTAGAGATTTTTTAAGCAATACTTAACTGTATTTTAGTTGTAGTCAATTCAGTTAGGCTTAAATTTAGGAAATGATAAGGATTTCATTAAATATGCAAAAATTTTGGGGTCCTCATTGACTGATTTCCATAGAGAGAGATAAAGAGAGAGGAGATTTTTTAAGTTGAATTTTTATTAATTGTATAAAATATAAATTGAATAAATATATAAATTATTGTATAAATTGATATACTCTATATACACACACATTATATATAATATAAAATATATAAGCTTTGTTGGAAGCGATCATGTATCCCCTTTGTATCAGAGCCAATAAACACTGTAGTAATAGATGCTAAGTTTAACACTTATTTTTCTTAATGAATATCGCTAGGAAGAAAGCTACTGTTAAAAGCAGTAGAAAAGAAGAATATGAATTGCCTCAACAATTAGATCTTCTTAATAAATAGACAATTCCTAGAATTGAACCTAAGGTTATATACCAGTTAGGAACCATTGGAAAACTAGGTTTCAAACAAGTAGTTAAGACTACTTAAGAGACTATCACTGTTGATAGTGACCATGCCACTTTTAGATTAATATCCGAAAATGACTTAGCCCTTTATACGGACACACATAGATTCATGCATATATGCTTATATATATATATATATATACACTTACAATTAACTAATGTTGATTTTCCTTATAACCACAGATTCATGTACTTTAATTTATATTTTTTCTTACAGCGGTACTATAGATAATAAATAAGGTATCAATAACACTTGGACTAAGTATAGGTACGATATGATATATCAAAAAAAACAAATCAAATCAATAAATGAAAAATGAAGTATGCAGCATATAAAAGATCGAATGGAGATAATTACAATTTGCATTGATGTGATAATATTTTATTGTTAGTCGATTTTCTTAATTGTAGGGATACTACTATATTTGTTGGGTGGCTTAAAAAAACTGGATACTCATTAATTCTTTAAAACATAAATAAAGTTGTACAAAAGGTAAATCAAATATTAATTGTAAATAATACTATAATATACTCTCACTGGAATGAAAATTTCCCTAAAACATTCTCAAACAGCGTAATTTCCTGGTCCGTGCAGATTTTGAGCTCGGCCTACTTCCCTTTTCTTTAGCTCGGCCGATTCCCTCATAACAGTGATTTGGGGTACTGAAACTAAAGAAATATTAGTGAGGATATTTTCTTCATGTTGATACAAGATTCTACAGAAGTTAACAGGGATAAATATTGCTGCTCGAGCATGGGACTGATCTATAGAATTGCTGACAGAATAATATTTGCTAGGGCGTGTTTGAATAAAAGAATGCTCGTTAAATTTACACCAAATTAAATCAACATGGAACCAGTTTATCAATATTGGAGTATTATTTTGAATTCATGTGAATGTCATCTGATTTACTTCCTGTTTGTTTCTGCGAAAAGAAGCAATTGGCCGGTTGGTTTAATCTTAGGTAGTTTTACGGTGATTTTGTTTATATTAACTGAAGGCTCTTTGATCTTGAGCNTTGGAAAACTAGGTTTCAAACAAGTAGTTAAGACTACTTAAGAGACTATCACTGTTGATAGTGACCATGCCACTTTTAGATTAATATCCGAAAATGACTTAGCCCTTTATACGGACACACATAGATTCATGCATATATGCTTATATATATATATATATATACACTTACAATTAACTAATGTTGATTTTCCTTATAACCACAGATTCATGTACTTTAATTTATATTTTTTCTTACAGCGGTACTATAGATAATAAATAAGGTATCAATAACACTTGGACTAAGTATAGGTACGATATGATATATCAAAAAAAACAAATCAAATCAATAAATGAAAAATGAAGTATGCAGCATATAAAAGATCGAATGGAGATAATTACAATTTGCATTGATGTGATAATATTTTATTGTTAGTCGATTTTCTTAATTGTAGGGATACTACTATATTTGTTGGGTGGCTTAAAAAAACTGGATACTCATTAATTCTTTAAAACATAAATAAAGTTGTACAAAAGGTAAATCAAATATTAATTGTAAATAATACTATAATATACTCTCACTGGAATGAAAATTTCCCTAAAACATTCTCAAACAGCGTAATTTCCTGGTCCGTGCAGATTTTGAGCTCGGCCTACTTCCCTTTTCTTTAGCTCGGCCGATTCCTCATAACAGTGATTTGGGGTACTGAAACTAAAGAAATATTAGTGAGGATATTTTCTTCATGTTGATACAAGATTCTACAGAAGTTAACAGGGATAAATATTGCTGCTCGAGCATGGGACTGATCTATAGAATTGCTGACAGAATAATATTTGCTAGGGCGTGTTTGAATAAAAGAATGCTCGTTAAATTTACACCAAATTAAATCAACATGGAACCAGTTTATCAATATTGGAGTATTATTTTGAATTCATGTGAATGTCATCTGATTTACTTCCTGTTTGTTTCTGCGAAAAGAAGCAATTGGCCGGTTGGTTTAATCTTAGGTAGTTTTACGGTGATTTTGTTTATATTAACTGAAGGCTCTTTGATCTTGAGCTGAATCTCACTAGCGTTTACAAAAAAGAAGTAGAAGGAGATGGAAGGAATCTTCATTTACTTCGCATCTTTTTGGTTTTAAGGATACTTGTGATTCATCATCTTCTGGAATTTTTGGTTCAATTAAAGCAAAATCTTCCAACTCAGACCCAGAATGATACACTAGAAACCTTAGGTTTTGTCATTCTGCACTAACAATAGTTTGGGGTTCTTAATTTTTTGAATGCAAAGTGTCACACCCCTTTTTACCCCCCAAAAGATAGTATATATTTATGAATTGTCGTAGGTTAAAATGTTTTTTTCCAATTAAAGTGACAAACTTGAGTATGGATTATTTTACTTACAGAGTCGCCACTTGGAATTGAGTTTTTGGGTGTTCCAAGTCGCCTTTTATTTGAATCTCTAGTCAAAGAAATGTTTGACTCTATTATTATTGGTCTACGAAAATAAATTCAGAATAAAGAATTATGTTGACCGGGAAGAAGGTGTAAGGCATTCCCCGAGTCCCGTAGTTCTAGCACGGCCGCTTTATTGACTATATTTGGCTTATATTATTTTTGGATAAATTGTGTTTTATTGGTTTCCATATTTTATCTATCCGCTTTTATTGCTTGATTATTCGTAATTAAGGAATTATCTTGAAACGAACCACGTGTGTTTATTCGTTTGTTTGGTGTCACGCGTACGTGTACACAATTAAGAACACTTTATTATTATTGAGATTGTTTCCTCAAAGTTGCATGGACGCATACCTTGCCTTTATTTTTTGAAATCGTAACTATGTCACGCAAACGTATACATAATCACGATGGTTTGATTAAGAGCATACCTAGACAAAACTAACGTATTTATGAGTATTCGAGTATTAATCAATGTAAAAGAGCCACGCCAACTTATTCTAATTCTTCACGACCCAACGACTAAGCCCAAACCCCCCATGGCCCAGATTATATATTAGCTAATGACCCACTTCAATTTGCATAGTGGCTTATTTCTTATTAAAATAACCTCTATTTTCCAAATTATTTTTTTGAATGTAATTTTATCTCTTCATATCTCAATAAAGTATAAGATATGCAAGCAACAAAATAATTGAAGCCGTCAACATTTACCCCATTTAAGAAAAGAAAACTACCCTCTATAGTCTTTCAAAATTTTAATAGCCCAAGTTTTTGTCCATTGACACAAAATGGCCCTCCGGCCCAAACATATTACATCTAATAGCCCGAAATATCTATTTTATATATTCTTTGTATAGTGACAGTCTATTTCATATATTTGTTGTATAGTAACAGTCTATTTTGTATATTATTTTTTGTATAGTGACAGTCTATTTAGTATAGTGACAGTTTATTTTGTATATATTTTGTATAGTGACAGTTTATTATATATAAATTGTATAGTGACAGTCTATTTAGTATATTTTTGTAAAATGAGTGTCTATTTTGTATATATTTTATTTAGTGATAGTCTATTTAGTATATTTTTATATAATGACAGTCTATTTTTGTATATATTTTGTATAATGACCGTCTATTATATATAAATTATATAGTAAAAGTCTATTTTGTATAGTGACAGCTATAGAATTTAGTACTATCCACATTTTCCGAACCGAAGTTCTTCGGTTTCTCTCGTCTCCTGCAAAACAGCATCTATTACCTGATCAGAGCCTTCCCTATGGCAGAATCTAGAGGCACTGAAGTCCCAACCTCTATTGCTGGTAATGATTTCCTTTTTCCTGTTATCTTCCCTATTTCTTTCTTATTCTCTAATTACTACAAACGAAAAGGGGTCGCGTGAGAAAAATAAATACTACAAATTAATATTAATGGTGCCCAGGCTCCAGCTTCAACCTCACCACAAATCATGAAATCGAAATCAAAACCCTGTTAATCTAACCCACTGTGCTCGATCTTGTTGGCTTTAGATCTGGATGGAAACTCAAACACTGGCGACCCTCCATTAAATTCAGTGACTCCTTCTTCTCGTTTTATTTATTATTTTTGGGGCTTTTGATATTATAGGAATCTAGATCTAAAATCTGCTTGCTATTTGAATTCCGGCGACCGTGAATGTTTTGGCCACTACTGCAACCGGTGGAGTTTTCCGGCTAAATCATTTTGGGTCGAAAATTATTTCTCCAATGAACCTGTATTTGTGCTTATGGGTCAGATGTATAATTCGGTGGCTAGCAAAAAAATAATTAATTTTGGGCTATAAAATACATATTATAATTTGTGACTAGTAGCTGATATTAGTTTCTAGCGGATGGCCATAAATGAAGTTTGCTCATTTAAGAACAAATAAGCAGATACTTAAGACTTAAAATTTGAAGATGCCAAAATTTCAAAGTTCTCCGCCTTTCACTTCTTACTCACTTGAATTCCAATTATCATGCTAGCCATCAATTAGTTAATGATATCAAATGAATAATTAATCACACTTAAATTAAGCCAACATGCTAATATTCTTCAAGGAACGTTCAAAGCCAACTAAAATATGATGCTCAAAACTTAAAATACATAAAGATCATTCATGGTGTATATAATAAAAATAGTGATACAATTAAGAGATGAACCTTAAGAAGAATCTGAGTTTGAGAGGTTTACAGTAGGGGAGTCCAAAAGCAAATAAGAACTCCAAACAAGACCTCAACGAATTAGAAACTTCGTCGGACAAGGCGAGGACCTCAACGGCACAACAAACTTTGAACCCGACCTCTTTGAACTCGGACAACAATGAACAGATGAGGTCAATACCTGCCGGGTTTTAAATGGTTCAAGGTGATTTCAATGGCAGTTTCAGAACTGTTTAGTGCTGATTTTGAGGGTCAAAACGGGCAGCAATTTTTGTTGTTTCTCGCTACTATTGCTGCTGCGTTTTTGCTGCAGCTTTTTGTGTGAAAAAGAGCTGTTTTGGGGTCATTTTCGCAACTGTTTTTGCGGGGTTTGAGGGGGGTGTTTTTGGTTGATTTTGTGCTGTTTGTTTGGGGGTGTTCAAGCAACTCTCTAAGATCGTATCTAAGTGATGGAGTCCACGGATGTCTCTAAAGTGTGTTAGAGTATTTTTATATAAGTAAGAGATGAGGGAGTGTTAGTTGTTATAGAGGACGAGTGGGAGTGGGAGTTGTTAAAGAGAATGAGTGAGAGTGTGAGTTTTTAAAGGGGAATAGTGGAGTGTGAGTTGTGAGGGAATAATTGTGTTAGTGGTAAGGTGTGTGATATAGTTTTCTTAAGTGATAACTATAAAAGGTGAAATAAGAACTAAAATATGTAGATTAAACTTAAAATATATTTACATACTAAAAGGTGGTGAAAAATTCAAGCATGGTAAACAATTAGGTGCTCACAGCATGCCCCTCTTTGCTTGAAAATATGAAGAGTTTTCAGACAAAGAACAGATTAGCGATATGCCTAATATTTGGCCATAACATTATTCAAAAGGGAAGAGATAAGAGAAAGAGTACAACCGAGTCCTGGTTTTGGACAACCTACATATCGTAGATTATAAGGGAATCAAGCCGCGTGTTGTTCAAGGAAAAGGATGGAATGCTGAGTTAGAGAGTCGAGTGAGTTTCCATCGAGTCTCCGGTCTGTAGTCTTGTTATTACATTAAAATCAAAAGAAACTATACAAGCCTATCAACTATGAGTTACAAGATCCATATCTATAAGTCTTCTTAATCTTGATCTTGAGTCTTGACTGGTTCTTCACACAGACTCTGATCTTAACCTTGGTGCTTGCTAGCTGCAGGTGCTAGTTCATTCTTCTACAACTTCTTCTGATCAAAACGGGATGCGTAAAGCTCGTAACTTCAGTCATGTGTTGAGCAGTCCGTATCCTTTCCACCTGCTTCTGCATTTGGATTCACTTTTTTCCCTTTCTTTTCTTAATTCTGGATTGATAATTCTTCTTTTGGTCATTTCGAACCCTGTGCCTCGAGGTCTGCTCAAACACTAAAACAAACAAACAAATAAAATTTTTCTGCCCCAATTTTCACTAGGAAAATTTCATGAGTTATTGTAACAAAATTCTAAACTACTTCTGTATTAAAAGCACTAACGTGTCGGGAATGGTGTACCCTGGGAAAACATAATAATGATTGTTTTTTTTTGGAATGGTGTACCCTTCTTGTCAAAATGATATCTTAACTAAGGATTGGTGTACTTTATATTGGGAAAATGCGACTAAGGATTGGTGTACCCTATATTAGTAAGGAGACTAGGGACTGGTGTTCCCTACAATTCAGATCGACTCGACTAGGGAGTGGTGTACTCTATATTGGAAAACACAACTAGGGATTGGTGTACCCTGATACTAGTAAGGAAATGCAACCAGAGGCTAGTACCCAGTATTATGGAAAACGAATGTAACTAGGGGTTGATACCCTGTATTACTGAGAAGAAATATAACCAGGGGTTGGTACCCTGTATTACTGATATGAAATGTAACCAGGGGTTGGTACCCTGTATTACTGATATGAAATGTAACCAGGGGTTGGCGCCCTGTATTACTGAAAAGAAAATGTAACCAAGGGTTGGCGCCATGTATTACTGAAAAGAAAATGTAACCAGGGGTTGGTGCCCTGTATTACTGAAAAGAAAATATAACCAAGGTTTGGCGCTCTGTATTACTGGAAAAAAATGTAACCAAGGGTTGACGCCCTATATTACTGAAAAGTAAATGTAACCAGGGGTTGGTGCCCTGTATTACTGGAAAATAATGTAACCAAGGTTTGGCGCCCTGTATTACTGAAAATGAAATGTAACCAGGGGTTGGTGCCCTGTATTACTGATATGACTGTAACCAGGGGTTGGCGCCCAGTATTACCGAAAAGTGTTGAATCCCACTAGGTGAAAAGATTCTACCTGAGTAAAATTCCGTAAAACAACTTGAGCGAAGAGTACTTTTACCCGAAAATAGTAGCTGGATCCCCCTAGGGGAAAAACTTGTACCTGGGTTAAGCTACGAAAAGCAAGCCTGGGAGAAGAGTACTTCTACTCAAAAATATGAGCTCGATCCCGCGAGGCAAAAAGGTTATACATGGGTTAAGCTACCAAAAATAGTCTGAGCGAAGAGTACTTCTACCCAGAAATATGAGCTGGATCCCCTTAGGCGAAAAGGTTCTACCTGGGTTAAGCTACGTAAAACAACCTGAGTGAAGAGTACTTCTACCCAGAAATATGAGCTGGATCCCCTTAGGCGAAAAGGTTCTACCTGGGTTAAGCTACGTAAAACAACCTGAGTGAAGAGTACTTCTACCCGGAATTATGACTGGATCCCCCTAGGCGAAATGGTTCTACCCGAGTTAAGCTACATATAATAACCTGAGCGAAAAGTTCTTCTACTCGAAAATAGGAGATGAATCCCCCTAGGCTAAAAGGTTCTACCTGGGTTAAGCTACAAAAATTAGCCTGAGCGAAGAGTACTTCTACCCGGAAATATGAGCTGGATCCCCCTAGGAGAAAAGGTTCTGCCTGGGTTAAGCTACGTAAAACAACCTGAGCAAAGTGTACTTCTATCCGGAACTATGAGATGGATCCCCCTAGGCAAAACGGTTCTACCCGAGTTAAGCTACGCAAAACAACCCGAGTGAAAAGTTCTTCTATCCGAAAATAGGAGCTGAATCCCCCTAGGAGAAAAGGTTCTACCTGGGTTAAGCTACGTAAAACATCCTGGGTGAAGATTACTTCTACCCAGAAATATGAGTTGGATCCCCTTAGGTGAAAAAAAGGTTTCTACCTGGGTTAAGCTACGAAAAGCAAGCCTGGGCGAAGAGTACTTCTACCCGGAAATATGAGCTGTATCCCCCTAGGCGAAAAGGTTCTACCTGGGTTAAGCTACGAAAAGCAAGCCTGGGCGAAGAGTACTTCTACCCGGAAATATGAGCTGTATCCCCCTAGGCGAAAAGGTTCTACCTGGGTTAAACTACGAAAAATAGCTTGGACGAAAAGTACTTCTACCCGGAACTATGAGCTAGATCCCCCTAGGAAAAAATGTTCTACCTGGGTTAAGCTACGAAAAACAAGCTTGGGCGAAGAGTACTCCTACTCGGAAATATGAGCTAGATTCCCCTAGGTGAAAAAGGTTCTACCTGGGTTAAGCTACGAAAATTAGCTTGGGCGAAGAGTACTTCTACCCAAAAATATGAGCTGGATCTCCCTAGGTGAAAAAGTTCTACCTGGATTAAGCTACGTAAAGCAAGCCTGGGCGAAGAGTACTTCTACCCGAAAATATGACCTGGATCCCCTTAGGCGAAAATGTTCTACCTAGGTTAAGCTACGAAAAAGGGAGGTATAAATAGTAGTGATGCATGCTAAAAATAAAGAAAGTAGAGATTTTGAGGAAACTTACCTTTGGTGAAATTCGTCCTTTAGGAATCGCCATTCTGCACCGCTTTGTTCCTGCTACAAACAAAGCAAAATTGTGAGTGTTCAAAGTGATGGTCAGTTTGTGGCCTTGATGCTCTTATCGAGGTTGGGTGCCTTTTCAATGTATCCGTTCGCTTCAAACGGGAGCCCAGTATTCGGTCTTACCATCCTTTCTTGCCTTTATTTTGACACGAAGTTATACCGAAAGGGATTCAAAGAAAAATAGGAATGAAATGGAGAATGAGTTTAAATAAGAGGTGTCCCTTTCGGGGAACAGAAATTAAAGAAGGACTTATCTGGGAGTACATGCGGACTTCAATGAACATGACATGCCTTTTAGATTGGACGTCTGATCCTTATAAACCGTCTGACCCTTAGACATTCATCACAACTTTTGCCTCGAAATCGAGAAACCTTGCCCAGGACTGTATCGATGCCAATGGCAGTGAGGATCCTCTTTTCGATCAGTGGCGTCCTTTGTAGGTTTGCACCAGCTAACCTCTCTTTTCTCACCATCGTTTTATAGTTCTCCCTGCGAGTTTTCACTAAAAAGACTCTCTCATTTTAGTTTCTTTACTCGCCATCACCGTACGGTGCCCATGAGGATTTTCACCAATAAGAATTTCTCATTTTATTTCTCTCATTTTTGTTGCACCATATCTAAGTAAATGTATCCTCCAATTTTGAACATTCTTGCTAATTGATCGGAATGACTTGAAAAAGATTTGGATTAAATTACAACTTTAAAACGTTTCAGGCGAAACCATCGCCGAACCATTTGTAATATCTGCCCCAGTTTTTCACTTTTGGGGAATGTGAATTTTTATTTTGGTGTGACTGAACCCCAGAGAGAGGTTGCCTACGTATCCTTTCGGAATCAAGTCGAACGTAGTTCAATTATCTTTGTTTTTTATTTTCTTGTCTTTCTTTTCTTCTTCTTTTTCTCTTTTTTTTGTTTTGTTTTTCTTTCTTGTTTTTTTAATAACATCTTCAGGTTCCAAAGAGAGTAATCAAAGAAAGGTAACCGACTCAAACGGTTGGCAAAAGAGTTAATGATGTTTGGATAGTGAGAATGAAAGCCTTTGTCATCCCAATCAAAGAACATTAATGCTACATATAGGGTCAAACATAGTACCTTTTTGACTGCATCCGCGTTGACAGTTATTTCAGGGATATTTCCTTCGATGTTTCCCAGGTACAACGCTCTCTTTTGGTAGTACTCTCATTACACTGTACGGACCTTTCCAATTTGGAGCAATTTTTCCTTTAGCTTCTTCATGAGAAGGGAGGATAAATCTCAGAATGAATTGTCCTATTTCAAATTTCATGGGCCGCACTTTCTTGTTGTAGACACGGGCTATCCTTTGTTGGTACAACTGCCCGTGGCAAACTGCAACTAATCGTTTTTCATCAATCGGTGTCAATTGTTCCAATGGGTTCTTGACCCAATCTTTACCCTCTATCTCGGCTTTAACAATGATCTGGAGAGAGGGAATTTCAACTTCTTTCGATTTTATTCGGACTTGGCTAAGGCCTACTGTTCCAATTCTTTGTTTATTTCTCACAAGCTTTATCTTCAACACATTCTGCTTCTTGATTCATTATTTTTAGGTCTGATAATGTCTTAGGATCTAGGCGTGAAGTCTGAAAGCATGTTATATCACTAGAATCTGCATTGACAGAACTGAAAAAAGAATAAGAAAAGTGACAAGATTAAGAAAAGAGACATTACTGGATAGTCAAATATTAATTTTATTTGATTTTTATTTTTTATTTTTTATTTTTATTTTTAAAGATAGAAGGGTTTACATCAGAAAGTAAGGAAATAAAGTAAAACATCCGGATTACACCCTAAAATAATTCGGACGCAGAAAAGATAGCAAGACCGGCTACCGAGACTCCCATCTGACAGGGAACTTTCAGATTTGGTGATTGTTTTTTGGCTTTTCTTCTGTTTCGGCAATGGTTGCAATGGCCTTTAGTTCCAGATCATATTCCCTATCATTATAGATCATTCCAACTATTGGCCCAGTGTTATGAGTAGGCAATGGATCGTTCATCATATTAGGGGCCTTTTCATCCCTAAGCACTATTGCCTTGACCTCGATGAGGTCTTCCACTGCTCTTTTAAGAGTCCAACAGTCTTCAGTATCATGTTCAACTGCTCTAGAATGGTATTCACATCTAGCATCATCTCGGTGCGAGGGGGACTCGGGGTTGGGCTAGTTCGGCGCCACTGGTTATAGCAGACCTAGCCTGATTAGCTTTCGAAACAAACTTGAATAGGATTCACTGATACGGGTGAACTAATTTCTTCTGAGGGGATCTCTTAGGCGAGGATTGCATTGGGGAACATTTGGTTGGGGATTATATGGAGCTTGGTAGAGAAGGGCATTTCTGGGAGGTGGAGCTCAGTTTTGTGTATAATGATGTGGCCGCGTGTAAGGTTGCGCGTTCATGACCGCACAGGGAGGTGGTGCCACGACATAAGCAACATCTTGATGGGGATAATAGTGTTGTGGGACCTTAGGAGGCATATATGATTGGTTGAATGACTTGCGGGCCCCGATCGAGCTAGAAGACATCATGGCTACCTCTTCTCTCCTGTTTCTGTTTATCAAACCCTCTGAACCATTCTGAATGGACTGTGATGTGGCCTTAAAGGCATCATGACTCAAGATTCGACTCATTTTTAAACCATTTTCGACTATCTCCCCAATTTTGATAGCCTCGGCGAACGGATTACCCATAGCAGACATCATGTTCTGGAAGTAGTCCGCCTCTTGGGCCTGTAGGAAGACCATAACCATTTCTGCTTCATCCATTGGAGGCTTTACCCCGGCGGCTTGCTCGCTCCATTTGACAGCATATTCACGGAAACTTTTCGTTGTTTTCTTTGTCAAACTGGACAGAGAGTTCTCTTTTTGGTTTTTTCGCTTTTGCTTTTTTTTTCGCTCTTTGTTTTCTTTGTTATTTTTGGTCAATCTTTTATTTCTTCACTCTTCTTTTTTTTTCACTCAGTTTATTTGATGGCAATGATCGAATCCGATGGGGATTGCTTACATATCATGATTCCACATGAATCAGCTTTTGCGTAGTTCGGGAATACCGGGAACAAAGTACATAAGCTAGCTCTTTTTTTTACATTTTTTTTATTTGTTCTTAGGGAATTTTTGAAAAAAACGACTTCTAAAGAAAAAAAAAATTGGATTTTAATATTTTTGCCTTTGAATTTCCAAAAGAACGACTTCTAAAGAAGAAAGAAAATATTTTAGATTTTGATTTGAAATTTGTTTTTCGCTTTTTTTCTTTTTCTTTTTCTTTTTTTCCGAATGAAAGACTTCAGAAAAGAAGAACAATATTTTTGTATTTAATATTTTTTTTAAGGAAATAATTCTAAGAAGGAATTAAGGAAAAGGAAATTATTTTTGGATTTATTTGAAAATTGTGGGCCGGAACCGATGAGGTTTGCCTACGTATCTCACATCCGGTGAGAATCAGACCCGCGTAGTTTGGTCAAAACCTACTATGTTCTCTTTTGATTTTTATGAAAATTAATACTTAAAACCATAGAACTAGACCACATCGTCCCCTTATTTTTTATTTTTTTAATTATTTTGTTTTAGCGGACATTTGTACAAAAATCAGAGAATTTCTCTCTTGTTCATTCAACTAATTTATGCTAAAGTAGGTCAACATGCAAGCCTCCCAAATAATCCAACAAGTAGCACATAATATGACATAATGGTCTCAACAAGGTACCTGTCCTAAAACAGAACTTGGTCCTTGTGCCGAGCGTTGCTAAGTCAAATGCACATGATACAAATAAAGCGAACCTACTAGAGATATCCAGCTTGAGGTTTGTTTTTCTAAGTTTAAATACTGTTGGAGAAGGTATCTAGACTGGCTTATTCGAGCGGACAACTCGAGCCGAGAAGGGTCAGCGTACCGGTAGCATTGCTTTCCGGCCTAGTTGATGGTACTCCCCACCTAAAATATGTGTAACTACAAATTCTTCACCGGATGGCAAGCACCTCGGCTATCTTAAAGAAAGCAGGCTATGTCAAGCAAATGCCCAATTTTAATTTCAAGAAGACTCAGAGGAGTGTGTGAGAAGACAATTCATGTACAGTTCAACAATATCAAAGTGGTAAAAGGCAGACAAGTAGCACATTAGGCCCAAAATAAATCACATAATATACAAAATAAATAAAGCCAAATTAAAGTCAACATGTACAAGCTCAAATTTTGGTTGTTCCCCAGCGGAGTCGCCAGAGCTGTCACACCCCTTTTATCCCCCCCCCCCCC
>AWOL01S0104661.1:0-25697 GCA_000715115.1 Nicotiana otophora | reverse complement strand
CCCCTTTCTTAGAGCTTAAAGGAAGTTTTTGTTCTCTTTTATTTCATGGAAGAAATTGATGAAATAAATTAGGGACTGCTACTAAGACTTATTTGGGTGCATGTATCGGTTTGGGGGCATTTGGCTTTAGGGACTGCTAAGACTTTAGTTTTTGATTTGTTATCTAAATTTATTTTGGGGGTTTCACTCTTCACTTTCTTTAACAGAAATAGTCCATACTATTACTACTATTCTGAATCTGCTTTTACTTTGTAATTTTTTGTTTGTTTCGTAGATGGCAGATGAGGTAAAGATGATGAATGAAGTTCAAACTCTTGAAAAATGTGGTGAAAGTAGAGCTTCAAATGATTCCACAACCAACATTGAATCTGAATCAAGTTCGAAGAAAAGAAAAATTATGAAATAAAGATTAGTTGCTTGGCGACACTTCAATAAGTTCACCGATGCCGAGGGTGTTAAAAAAGCGAAATGCAAGTATTGTCAAGAAGAATATGTAGCTAATACAAAAAATAGTGGTACAAGAAATTTGCTATCGCATATTTTCAAGTGTCCAAACAATCCCAACAAGCCGGAAACAAGCCAGACAAAATTAGCTTTTCAACAGGAAGGTCAAACAGGTGATGTCTCACTTATCCCTTGGAAATTTGATCAAGAGGCATGTAGGAGGGCTTTAGCTTGTATGATAATTATAGATGAACAACCCTTCATTTCTTTTAAAAAAGATGGATTTAGAGACTTCGTGAGAACTCTTCAACCTTTATTTCATATTCTATCTCGTACTACTATGACTAGGGATTGTCTTGAGATTTACCATGAAGAGAGACTTACTTTGAAGTCAATTTTTAAAGAATCAAAATAGAGAATTTATATTACGACTGATACATGGACATCAATTCAAAGAATTAACTATATGTGTGTTACAACACATTATATTGACAAGAACTGGAATTTGCATAAAAAGATGTTGAATATTTGTCCAATTACTAGTCACAAAGGTCAAGATTTAGCTAGTGGTATTGCTAAGTATTTACTTGAATGGGGAGTGAATAAAGTATTTACTGTGATAGTTGATAATGCGAGTTCTAACGATGTCATGGTTAAAGAATTATCCAAATAATTTACCAGATGGAACACTAACTTGATGGAAGGTAAGCATGTTCATGTGAGAGGTATGGCTCACATCATCAATCTAGTTGTTCAAGATGGGTTGAGAGAAGGGAGTGTGTCTGTGGAATGAATAAGACAAGTTGTTAGGTACATAAGACAATCTCCCACAAGATGGAAGAAGTTTAAAGAATGTTGTGATCTCGATAAGATAACTTCTAAAAACTCATTGTGCTTGGATGTTTTTACTAGGTGAAGCTCCACATATTTGATATTGAAGGTTGCTATAGTTTATGAGGAAGCCTTTACAAAATATTGTGATATTGATTATGGTTTGATGTCATGTATTTCTAACTGTATTTGTGAGGATGGACAACCTGCAGGTCCTCTTTTAAGTACTGATTGGGATAGTGTAAGACGTACTGTGAAGTTTCTTAAAATATTTTATGAACTCACCTTGAAGGTATCAGGTACACTTTATATTACGTCTAATGTGTACTTTCTTGAGATATGTGTTGTTGGTTCTTCTTTGAAAGAGTTGATGCAAAGTGAAGATGCTACCTTGAAAGAAATGGCAAAGAATATGAAAGAGAAGTTTGATAAGTATTGGCGGGATCCACAAAAAATGAACAAAATAATTTTTATTTCATGTGTGTTGGATCCACGCCACAAGTTTCAATCTCTTTCGTTTGCGCTTGCTGCTATGTTTGGAGAAATAATAGGTGTGAAAATACAAAATGAGGTGAAGAAATACATGAAATCTTTGTTCAATTTGTATGCAAAGAAGAATGGTGGTTCTAGTTCATGTCCATTTTCTCCATCTTCCGGCTCATGTACATCTTCATCTTCTCCTGGTTCATGTCCATCTTTTCCAACTTCATCTACTTCTTCATCATCGCTTTCAAAATTCATGCTAGATTTAAAGAAGCATAAGAAGGGTGAAGGAATTGATTTTAAAATAGAGTTAGATAAATATTTGGGTGAAGATGTCGAGGAAGACTATGAAAGTTTTAACATTCTGGGGTGGTGGAAGTTGAATTCACCCAGATTTTCCACTCTTGCTGAGATGGCACGTGATGTGCTAGCCATTCCGATTTCTAGTGTTGCCTCAGAATCAACCTTTAGTGACGGTGGACGTATACTTGATCCATTTAAGAGTTCATTGACTCCTAGATTGGTTCAAGCTCTTGTGTGTGTCCAAGATTGGCTTTGGAACGAATCAACAACTCCAGTTAAAATTGAAGAAGATTTAGATAATCGTGAACAACTTGAAGCTGGTAAGACTATCTTATTTCTTATATTACTTTACTTGTGTTTAATGTATACTTATTTTATGTTTCTTTAGATTATTTTTAAAGTAATTTCTTCTATTACTATCTTATTCTACAGACTTTATTAATACCGAAAGAGAGCCTTGCATCGTCGAACTGCAGAAATAAACAAAAGTCAGTCAACTTTGAAAGAATAAGTTAGCCTTTCTGTTTATATGTTGTTCTACTTTTATATTGATTGTCTTTAAAAAATTGTGTGTATTCTGTTTACGAATCCTCTGTTTTTGACAAGTGCAGTGATACTGAACTTGAAAGCGAGCCAGGATTAAGTGGGATGGCCATAGAAATTGAAACTTGGAACTCTTTTGTGTAATCTATTAATGAATTCTTGTTGAGGATTTCAGTTTATTAAATATCTATTTGGGATTTCAGTTAATTGTATTTTGCTATGAAGATTGTGTTTTGTTTATGTAATGGATTCTACCATAAGATTGGGATTTGCAACTTTCCTTTTATTCCGTGGATTAGGGCTGATGTTCTTGCTGTATTGCCTCTCATCAGATTTAGTTTTGGTCAGAGATGAACTATATTTCCCGCACAATTTACTGCTACTACCGTTTTTGGCCTTTTTCTTTGTCCCTGTTTTGCTAGATTAACAATTAATGTCCTCGTATTAACTTTTCTGCACCAAATTTGATTTGATCAAAGACAAGCCATCCACATTAGAGTTGGGGGATTTACAAGAAAAATTTGTTTGCCATCCACCAAATCTGTTTGCCTAAACAATACCACGAATGGAAAACGCAAAAAAGGATAAAAGAAAAAGTCCTTAATAATATGTACAATCCAATCCGAAAATTCAAAATATTAACCGATCTGAATTTAAAAATCTGATCTGATCCGATACTAATTTGGATAGGATTCGGATTGCATTTTGTAGAATCCGAAATGTGCTAAATCCGATCCGATCCAATCCATGCACATCCCTACCTCCAGTTTCAACAATTTGAAATTGTGTACATCCCTCAAAAGGCTATAAAAGGACAAGCGTTAGTATACTTCTTGGCAGATCACCATATACCTGATGATTGGGAGCTAACTGACGAACTACCTGATGAGGAGGGTCATTGAAGTTCAACCTCCATGGAAGATATACTTTGATGGTGTTGCACATCATGAAGGATCTGGTGTTGGCATAGTATTTGTCACCTCTCAAGGCGAAATTCTGCCCTACTCTTTTACTTTGACACAACTCTGTTCTAACAACGTTGCTGAGTGTCAAGCATTAATACTTGGGCTTGAAATGGTTGTCAAAATGAAGAGGTTGCAATTGCAATTAATTGGTGACTCTCAGTTAGTGAACAACCAGCTTTTAGGTAGTTACGAGGTCAAGAAATCTGAACTACGCCTATATCATGATTACGCAAAAAAATTAATGGAGTGGCTCGGTGACGTGACTATTCAACATGTGCCTAGGAAAGAAAACAAGAAGGCTGATGCTTTAGCTGCCCTAGCTTCATCGTTAACTTTCCAGATTTAGCGCAAGTTACTTTCTGCCAAAAATGGGTAGTACCGCCGCCAAATAAGGGTGAAAGTGAAGAAAATGAACTCGAGCATCTTGTTGCTATTTCTGAAATTGAGAAGGAAGAATGGAAACAACCCATCATCGACTACTTAAGCTATGGGATACTTCCAGAAAATCCGAGGAGAAGGACTGAAATCCGTCATCGTGCACCTCGCTTCCTTTACTACAAAGATACTCTATACATAAGGTTATTCGAGGGAGTCCTCTTCCGATGCTTAGGGGAAGATGAAGCATTCTGAGCTTTGCAAGAAGCATATTCTGGGATATGTGGGTCACATCATTCTGGACCAAAGCTCCACTTTCATATAAAAAGGATGGGATATTATTGGCCAACGATGGTCAACGATTGCTTGGACTACGCTTGAAGATGCAAGGCTTGTCAATTCCATGTGAATTTTATCCATTAAACTCCTAAAGTGTGCACCCGACTATTGCATCCTGTCCGTTTGACGCTTGGGGATTGAATGTTGTTGGACCACTGCCAAAGTCCACTGGTGGGCACTATACATCTTGGCTGCAACTGACTACTTCTTAAAATGGGCTAAAGTTGTTGCTCTTAAGGAAGTAAAGAAGGAATATATTGCAAGTTTCATCCGAGTAAACATTATCTATCACTTTGGCATTCCTCATTTCATAATAATGAAAAATGGCAAGCCGTTCGACAATAGGTTGATGACTAAGATTTGTGAACTCTTTGGCTTCAAGCAACGTAACTCTTCTATGTACAATGATTCCGCCAATGGTCTTGCCGAGGCATTCAACAAGACTCTATACAACTTGTTAAAGAAAGTCGTCTCCAAATCCAAACGGGATTGGCTGTGTGAGCATATAGGACAACTCACCTCACGCCAACACAAGCGACCCTTATTCACTCGTTTATGGAGTTGAAGCCGTCTTGCCACTCGAGCGTCAAATACCTTAATTACTATTAGCTATTCAATAAGGGATCACTGATGAAGACTATGCTCAACTTCAATTAGCAGAATTGGAGGCTCTTGATGAGAAGAGGTTGGAAGCTCAACAGAGTCTTGAATGTTATCAAGCTCGATTGTCTCGCGCCTTCAATAAAAGAGTTTTCCCGAGATCCTTTCAAGTAGGAAATCAAGTCCATGCCATACGAAAACCCATTATTACTTCCCATAAACCTGTAGGGAAGTTCACTTCAAAATGGGATGGGCCATATGTCGTAGAAGAAGCTTACTCAAGTGGGGCTTACAAGCTGGTTGATACAGATGGCATGAGAATCGGCCCTATCAATGGCAAGTTTTTGAAGAAGTATTATCCTTGAAGTTGCAACGCTCCTTGACGCATGAGCCTAAACTGCATGATCCTACACTTCTGGCCCGCATGAGTCTAAATTGTGTACGTCCCACCGCAAAAAATAACAAAGAGTCCTCTAGGTTGAAAACCTCGAAAGAGACGGCCTAGGCAAAAGTTAGGACATAAAAAAAAAGTCTGCTAGGTTGAAAACCTCGAAAGAGATGGCCTAGGCAAAAGTTAGGACATAAAAACAAAATAAAAAAATCACCCATTCTGAACTACGGTATGACTTGATCCTCTTCACCGAGGTACATAGGCAGCTTAGAGTTTCATTCTAAGTTCAGTCGCATAAGTTCAAAAGACACATAATCCCCCAATCGTTGTCCGAATGAAGTACGATGGAATGCAATCCATTCAATCAGTACTTGAAAATCGTGCTGAGATACCATTCTTCTGTTAAACTTTGGATCCCATTTGATTTAAAGGGGGCAAGCCGCTATGGTAAATTGGTGTCTCCAATAAAATGATTATAGTCTTTTAGGAGGCTACAAAGTTTTGCATTTAAGTCTGGGGATTCTCTATGTTTTCATGTTTGCATAACTTTCAAGTTTATTGGTATTCATATCCGTTCACTGCCCTAAAAAAGAAAAAAAAAGGGAAGAGAAGAGAGACATCAGAAATGAACACAAGTATAAGAAGGAATATTACCTGACATGACATTTCAAATTCCGTGAAACTTGAACCCAAGATATATGGTGAGAATGGAGCTCTTGAATTTCAATTTCTGGAAATTAAAAAAGTCTTGTGATCTCGAGGTTTCCACACCAAGATATAAAAACTTTGGTGAAGTCGCACTAATTTGGAACCGCCGGCATATCAGAAACCAAAGTCGACCTCGAACTATCATCTGAAACTATCCTTAAGGCATTAAATTTTACATTTTGGATATGTTTTAGATTTTGAAGTTTAGTTTCCAACAAATCGAAGGGTTCGTGATTTTGACATTCTTACATGAAGAAAAAAAAGTTTTGGTGAAGTCGCACGAATCTGAAATCGTCACCGTGTCAGCATTTAATATTGATTTCGAACTATTATCTGAAACTATCCTTAAGGCATTAAATTTTGAATTTTGGATATGTTATATATTTATAAGTTAAGTTTCCAAAAACTCAAACGATTCATGATTTTGGCTTTCCTACACCAAGATATGATCGTTTTGGTGAAACTGCACAAATCTGAAATTTTTAATGTGGTGAAATTTAAAGTTGGTTTCAAAATATTATCTGGGGCGATTCCGAAGATGTTTGATTCTAAGTTTTGGATATGTTTCAGATATTGAAGTCTAATTCTTGAGAAATTCAACGATTCGTTATTTGGACTCTCCCACGACAAGATATGAATCTTTTAAGCGCGTAAAGATGAAAATTATGCGACTAAGATAAAAGTCAGACAATATAAAGCAAAAGAGAAGCAATCTTATTTAAGATGAAATAAATATCCACTAGGTCAATCTAACATAAAGATAAAAGGGGAGACAATGCTGATAGCCTAATCTAAACTGAACTTGTAGTTGATCAATTCTTGACAGCTAGTCTCCAGGTTCTTCTTCTTCTCCTCCAGATTGGCCGAATCATCAATAGTCAGCAAATTTACGTTGTCATATGAAGAGACCTCAGTCTCGGCAGCTGAAACTTTTGCTTGAATCTCTTCAACCTCCTTTTGAGTCACTTCTATAACACCTTCGAGATTCTCCCTCTCTTGTTGTAATGTCTGCAACTTCTTCACAACTCTTTTCAGTTTCTTTTCACTAGAGGAAACTTTCTTGACTTTCTCACTTGCTTCAAGTTTGAAAGATACGAGACACTCATTATCTTTGGAAATCAGCTCTAGCTTCTCATCTTCACTCGTATTATCAGCCAAATTGGATCGCTCTAGATCATATGAAGTAGCAAGCTCGAAAAAAGAATCCAGTAAACACTCTAATGGAGAAAGATCCAAAATATTCGCCTTTTTCGTATCCTCAAAAATCTCAATGATTTTCTCCCTATAAGATGAGAGCAATTCTGCATGAGTTTTGGAGAGTCTATTGTGAATATCCTTCCAAAGTCCCAAGATGAATTCCTTTTTGCGATTTAAGACAATGCTCTTTCCTTCAAAAATAGATACTGCTGCATTTGTCATTGGTGGAATGCGAGGTATCCCATTTGGAGTTTTTCTTTTTAAGGATTTGTCATGAGGAAAAGATGATGCCTTTGAAGACGGCTCCACCTTAGACGTAGGCCCTCTAATAGATTCATCACTCACTTGCGGCTTGTCATGTGGGGACACTATCGGATGCCCAATGGCATTTAACTACATAAGGAAAAGGCAAAGAAAGTAAGTAATTTTTAGTGAAGCTATTCATTCAAAAAAAAAGAAGGGAAAAGGGTGAGGTAATTGTATTTTACCTCTTTGTTACAAGCTGTATGCGTTCTTGAGGGACTATCAACACTTGGAACCTCTACGATCTCTACTGGGTTAGGCCATTTCCTTTTCCAATTTTGATCTTCATTGGTACTCTAGCTTGTATCTTGAGGAACTCGCGTGCTAAATGGAAGAATTAGAGGGTGTTTCTCTATATCTGTTGAAGTGCACACCACCTCTTTCAAAGCTACCTTTGAGGATTTAAGCTTCCTTTTCTTACGTTGGGTAACTACTTTTGGGATTGGAGTAGGTGGCGCTTTGACTTTTGAGAGTGGCTTTCCAACACCTTGATCTTCATCTCCTAAAGGAGTAGTAAATTTTAGCTCAACATTGTCTACCAGAGCTTGTAAATTATCCTCAAGAAACCTCCCATGCGCTTTCTCCCACCAAGACATATAATTGGTGGATAAAAGCTTCTCCATAGAATCTCCCGTTGGGGGAAAAGCCGCACGTGACATAGACCGATACAGTGTGCAAATCCTTCAAAATCTGAGTCCTTCATCTATATAGGCGCTATGGATATCATTCTCCAAAAACCCGGGGAAGTTCTAGTAAAACCCAAATTGACGACCAAATCGATGCGGGCTATATAGCTCGATGATGAATGAGTTATCATATCTCAAAGGGAGGTAGTTAAAACATAAGCTCATGAAGTAATTTGACTCCCACTCTTGAGGGGCCTCGTTATCCACATAATAATAAGGACGAGAATTAGTTAAAATTGTTGGTGTCCAAACTATATCCTCTCCATTGTGGATGCACTTTCTTGCATCCTTCTTGTCAAAGTATCTCGCGGCTCCCTCTCCTGAGTATGCCACCATCAAAGGGACAGACGGACCCTTAGCAAGTGGATAATGGGTTTTGAGGTAATGTGCAAGCCAGCCGTAAACATAATGGATGGGAAAACAAACTTTGACCTGATCAAGTTAGGAAGAACACGAAATCTTATTCAAACCATGATACATACTTGCCAAAACTAGGACCGCAAGGCTAGTCTTTCGCTCGCTTGCCATCATACTTGTCATCTTAAAAGTCTTAGGACGAATGAAGTTCTCTGCCTTATAGGGAAACACAAAAGCACATAGCCAACATGATAAGAAGGCTGCTATATATGTTTCATATTTCTTGTCAGACCTTACCCTAAGCTTGGAGAATATAGCTTCTTGATCACTCAACCACCTAGTTGTCTCGGGAATAACTCCATTAGGATTATGTGTCTACTTTAGGCGCGCGAATTTCTTTTCCTTTTGCAATGGGGCAGGTTTATATATTAAAGCTTTCTTACACCAAAAATTGGTCCTCTTGCTCAAGGAGACCTTTTGGTTAACACCCGTACCTTCATTAAGGTGTTGGAAGGCAGCAAATAAATACTCGCAAGATCGAGGAATAAATCTCATCTTTTTTTCATCCAAACCGATGAGTTCTCTTGTCTCAGGTACAAATTCTTTGTACGGAAAACCCGCAATGGGCAGACCTCCAAGGATATATAAGTCCCAAAGAGAGATAGATAGTTCCCTAGCTAATGTAAGAAGTGTGTTCGTCTTGGGGCACCAAGCCTCACAAAAGGCTTGCAAAATGTTCGAGTTTCGATCATAAGTGAAAAGTGAGGCATAAACAGCATTATAAATCTTTGTTGTACTCAGGGTTTGTTGGCTTCCACCAAGTTTATCTTCAGCCCATTCCCAATATCCTAGAATATGATGATACTTGCCCTCGATTGTTGCTGTGTTTCCCCAACGTACTTCTCCTTGCATTACGCGACACCCTAAGTTTGGAAGGGTGCTAGCAATGTTTACATGACAATGGATTGGCGCTTGGAGAGACCACATCTTGGACAATGGATTAGAAGTAGACTTGTGATCCAAGGTCCAGTTTTCTACATGAAGCGAGTTCCTCAAAGAAGGCCATGAGGCTGTATACCGGCCGGCTTGTGGGGTATGAACCAAAAACTTTGTTTGTTCTATCCCATCTTCAATCTCGGTTATGAGATATCTAAGTTTGGAGGAAGGTGAAGTATAGTCTCTGAAATTTTCCATCTCTTCGGGGTGCAAAGGCCAAAAGAAAAAGTCATCAAAGTCCAAATCGAGAATATTAGAATGGGCACAAAGGCCTAAATGGATGAAATGGCCTTCGATTTTCGGGCGGGGATGAATATCCATCCCTTCACACCCTGAGAGTAATCTCTCCGATTGTCGGGCCACCTTGAGAGTAATCTCTCCGATAGTCAAGCCACATTGAGAGTAATCTCTCCGATAGTCGGGCCACCTTGAGAGTAATCTCTCCGATAGTCAGGTCATCTTGAGAGTAATCTCTCCGATAGTCAGGCCACATTGAGAGTAATCTCTCAGATAGTCGGGTCACATTGTGAGTAATCTCTCTGATAGTCAGGTCATCTTAAGAGTAATCTCTTCGATAGTCGGGCCACATTGAGAGTAATATCTCCGATATTTGGGCGAGGATGAGTACACATCATTTCACGCCCTAAGGTAACCACCTTTATGCAAGACCCAAGGTAGCAACAGGTGCCTCCAGTGCCTGTCCCCCAATCAGAGCTACTGGTGGCTCCTTAGTTGCTGCTCTGGCAGGTGCTCTAGTTGCAACACTGACGAGCGCAAAACCGACGTATAAACTTAGGCTCGCTAGTCAAATATAGTATAGATAATTATCGTATCCATAGGGATTGGATTTAAACAGTGTTTTCGTAGCTTCTAGTTTTAATTGCTATCCAAGATGATCAACAATTTGGATTGTGTGATTTAAAACTATAATTTACTAAAGTTCTAAACTATTGGCTAATGACAATCGCAACAAGAGGAAGCAAGAAGATATCAAAGGAATAAAATAGGGGTTGATTGGATAGGTGTAAGATACTTGTTTGGAAATTAACTCTAGTCGATTCACTTCTAAGGTTCAAGTGAGTCTCTCGAATTCACTCAATTATTAGTTCAACGTTTAGTAGAAACCCCTCTCTCGATTAAGTCTCAACCTCACAATATAAACTAAGTTATGCTCAGTGACGATATGCAAGAATTCGTAGTGGATTAGTCTTTAGGAGAACCCCTTTCGATTATCCTCCTAACTGGGTCTAAACAATAATTTAACTAGCCTCTTTCAATTACTAAGAAGAATCAACGAATCAACCAACAAGATAATGCAAAACATCACAAATTATGCCTCTTTCGATTACATAAATATGTGAATATATATGCAATAATTAAAACACCCAAAATGATTCAATACCTAAAACTAGAGTTAATATCCACAAATAATTTTCAAAATACCAAATCCATCAATCCCTAAGGAAGAATTACTCCATGGATACGGAAAAATTCATCACAATTAAGTTTAAGTCAAAGAAAAACATAAAACATCCAAACCCTTGTCTTGAGAGGATGAATGGTGAAATCCTTCTGCTCTTGCTTCTCCCTCTTCTCCTTAGCTTCCTTAGGTCTAAATTATGTCAAATGTTCTCAAAATATCATTTTTTCTATGTATATATACCAAGTAGGGTTGGGCCCAAACAAATACACCTTCTCCTACATGAAAACAACACTTTTCCGGAGTTGGACGTGCGCGGCCACGCACCTGAAAGTGTGCCCGCGCACTTTTCACACTGTTATTCCCCATAAAACATGAAATTTGTAGCCTTTTGAATTAGCTTTCCAACAATATATTGTGGAGCCCAAACGGAGTTCCGAGCGAAAAGTTATGTGAATTTTACTAGACACTGCGCAATATGCCTGCTCGATTCTTCGTTCGTTCTTAACTATCATCCGTTGATCCCCTAACACAATCCCAACTTAATTCCTTGGGTTTTTACTCAGAATTCAAAGCTCCAAATCACTTGAATTCATTCCATAACATCTACATAGCTCGAAATCACTCCTACAAGGCATAAAACACACAATTAGTGCAAAACACTAGCGATTAAAGCTCAAACTCAACTAAAGTGCAGTAAATTGGAATGTAATAATCGACTAAAACATGAGATTATATCCTACCATCAACACCCCACACTTAAACCATTGCTCATCCTCGAGCAATCAAACCACACTTTATATAGACACAACCTTACTAAGCAACTCTCCTAACTCATCACACCAAGAATATTTAAAATAGACTAAGTACAATAGTGTAACATCTTCACTTTAAGATTTGACTCACAAGTACCACGCATTATTCACAACTCACTCACTTAATCTAACATATAGGTCTATGACATTACCTTTTCTTCGTGAATCATGTGCCCTCATACAACAAACGAGAGTAGTTCCACACACAATAAAAATTAAGAACAATCAGGAACTCANATAAAATTAAAGTATAGGAAAACATAAATTCAGTCCAAACTCGTGTCTTGAGTGAGGAAGGAATGATAAAATCCTTGTGCTCGTGTTCTTCCAACCACTCCTTAGCCTCCTTAGGTCGAAAGTATGTCAAAAGTCCAGAAAATAATATTTTACCATGTATTTATACCAAGTAGGGTCGGGCCCAAACGAAATCACTTTTTCCTACGCGAAATAGGGAAATTACTCTGTAAAATTTGCACAGGCGCGCTTCATAGGGTGACGTGCCATGCGGGGCATTAGTGAAAAGAATCAAGAGAGTTGAAATTTGTTAGGAAGCAGGAAAATGCACTAGCGCGGCGCCCCACGCGCCGCGGCTTTGGGGTTTTCTCAGAGTACGGATTCTTTTGTGCGTTTTGACATCCTGATGTGATTTTTGTCCCCCGAAAGTGATACCGGCTTAATCCCTTGGGCTTTTACTCAGACTCCAAAGCTTCAAATAGCTCGAATTCATTCCATCCATCTACATAGCTCGAAAACACCCCTACAAGACATAAAACACGAAATAAGTATAAAACACTAGCGATTAAAGCTCAAAACGAATAAAGTGCAATAAATTGGAGTGCAATAAGCTACTAAAACACGAGATTATAGCCTACCATCAACACACCACACTTAGACGAGCAATCAAACTACACTTCACATAGACACGGCATTTTTAAATAACTCTCATAACTCATCACACCAAGAATATTTAAATCAGATTAAGTACAATACTGTAACATCCCCGCCTCAAGATTTGACTCAAAAGTACCACTCATTATTTATAACCTACTCAATTACTCTAACACAGAGGTTAACGACATTACCTTTCCTTCATGAATCAAGTGCCCTCACACCAAAATAGAGAGTAGTTTCACATATAATAAAAATTAAGAACAATTAGGAACTCAAGATAGAAAGAATTCACTCACTCTCAGAAACAACATTCATATGCCACAAAAGATGAACCATAGGCTTGCCCGTAGTGTACTACTCTACTAATTGAGCTCATTCAGTCAAGGATCAAGTAGGAATTTTAGTTGGTTGTAATGTAGGTTGCGGGACGGGTAGGATACATTTAGATATAAAAGTGACTACACCTCCCTAAGCACTTTAATACATATATTTCATTGTTTAAACCCCACATTTATGTCAAACCATACTCCACCTTAATATCAACATGCATTAACTCCCTATTCTTTAAGCACAATAGCATCAAGAGTTACCTCCTATCAATGTATCTCGTTCACAACAATACAACTATTTTTTTTCTTTTCTTGTTCAATTCAAGTGGCTCTTATTTTTTTCAATTCATTTCACCTGTATCCTCATTTCAATAGTTCCACTCGAAAGCTAAACCAACCACCCCACACTTCAACTTTTACAAAGTTCATAATAATTTCAAGTGCTCACGAGAGGTAATTGGTTCAAATAAATGATCAATTCAAATAACTGGGTAAGGCTTGTAATGTGGTTACCAAAGAAAGAGGATTATAGGCTCAAAAGGGTTAACTAAGATACATAACAATTAGGTGGGTAAAACATATAAATGGCGCAACAAAGAAATGCCTATATCACTTCCCAAACTGAATAAAACTATTATTTCGCTTTGCAAACACGTGGGGCAAGTTCTAGACATCAAATACAATGCACAGAATAACATAAAACATCACACACACATGGAACATAACTCACTCAGGATTGGACTCATCAAGACACTCTAGTCTAAGCAGTTAAGCAAAGTTAAGATCATACAATTTAAAGTACTTATGCAAGAGTCAAAAAATTGAGCCTAAGCGCCACAACTAAAGCACTTACTATTCTCAAGTCATAATAAAGTCAAGAGAAGTTCCCTTCAATTCAAATCATAGCACAAGGTTTCCTACTGCTAATAAAATAAAAACTAACTACACCCGGTTTAAACAAAACCCTTGAAAAAGAAATGTGGCACAAAGAAAAACCAAGGGGGAATTATTACACGAACTACAAAAGAAAATATTTGTCTTTTTCTTTCAACTTAATTCCCTCAAGAAACCTGTCGAATAATATCCATCGTCGGGAAAAATCAAATATTTCAAAAACATTTCTATCTCTAACTGCTAAAATTAACAAAAACTAAAATACAGATACATACAACATACAAATATCCCCCTACCCCATAATTTAGTTTGTGGCATGTCCCCATGACACACAATTAAAAAGCATAAGGTAAAGGAAACTTTCCTGAATTTTCAGTTGGGTCTGAGTCGAACTCGGGCTCCATTCCACGCGCCCGAACTAGTGCACACATCCACGCGAATAACTTATTCTCAGCCTTTTTAGGGTACACCCCACACTTGTCTTTCTCAATCACTGGAGCCTTCTCTTTGAACTCTTCACCTTCCACTCAACACGCAGCTGGCTTCTCCTTTTTCATTGTAGTTGCTACATTCATCTCAAAAGTCACAGCTTCCTCACCCACTCTAAGAATGAGTTTTCTATCATGTATATCCATTATAGCTCTAACCGCTACTAAATATGGTCTTCCTAGGATGAGGGGGACCTCCTTGTTCTCCTCCATATTCACCACTATGAAATCTACAGGAAATACGAACTTATCCACTCGCACCAAAACATCCTCTACTATCCCCTCGGGTGTTATAGTCATTTGGTCTACCAGCTGCAAAGATATTGGCACCAACTTTATCTCTCTAGTCTTCTTCTCCAGTTTCCTGTAAATAGACAATGGCATTAGATTAATTGAGGCACCGGAATCACATAAAGACTTATCAAAATTTAGAGTGTCTAAAGAGCAAGGTATAGTAAAACTCCCTGGATCTCCACACTTTTGTGGGAGTTTAGTTTGCAAGATAGCACTGCAATGCTCTGTGAGCTTGACCACTGAGGTCTCTTCTATCTTCCTCTTCTTTGTAAGCATCTCCTTCAAGAACTTTGCATAAGCTGACATTTGTGAGAGAATATCGGTGAATGGCAGGTTTACATTAACCTGTCTTAGCATGTCTAGAAATCTCTCAAACTGCTTGTCCAGCTTTTCTCTATAGAGCTTTTGAGGAAAAGGTAGAGCAGGCATTTGCTTGCTCCCATCATCAGTATCCTCCCTTCTTGAAGTTTCCTCTTTTTTCTTTTTCTCAGCTCCCTTCTTGCCTTTATTTTTCTCAGTCTTTTTATCATCATCTTCAATTTTCAGCTCCTTTCCACTTTCTTTTTCAAGCACAACTTCTTTTTGAATTGGAGTGGGATCCTTCAACACTTGTCCGCTTCTCAAGGTCATAACATTTACCGTTTCTTTGGGATTCTTTTCAGTATCAACAGGCAGAGTACCTGGGATCCTCTCAGATAATACAGTTTTAATTTGTCCCACTTGTCTCTCCAAGTTACGCAAACCTATCCCAAGTTCTTTGATAGCTGCCCCATGAGCATCTAATCTTTCATCAGTCTTGACAATGAAGGATTTCATTATATCTTCTAACCCAGACTGAATTGGATGTTAAGGTGAAACTGCGGCCTCTGCTGATTCACAAAACCAGGAGCTTCTTGAAATCTAGAGTTGTTTTGTTGCCATGCATTTGTTGTACCCCCGGGTGAACTCCATGAAAAATCGGGGGTGCTTCTGACCCATTGCATTGAAATTGTAGTTCCCCACAACATTAACTTTCTCCATTGAAGCTTGACACTCATGAGTAGGGTGTCCTCTTCCACATATGTCACATGCTACATGAGGCTCATTATGTATTGAAGCTAAGGTTAGCTTCCTTATTTCCTTTTCCATGGAATCAAGTTGTACCTGCACTGATGTGTTAGTATCAACTTGGTAAATACTAGTTGATCTTCTTCTTTCAATAATATCTGAGGGCCACTGATTTGCATCTTCAGATAACTCATCTAGAATAGTGACTATCTCCTCTAGAGTCTTCTTCATCAACGGACCTCCAGCTACATTGCTCAATGTTCTGCGTGAGGTCGGTGTCCATCCATCCCAAAAGTCCTGGAGTTGCATCCGAAGTTCAATTCCGCTATGTTGGCACTTTTGCACTATCTCCTTAAACCTCTCCCAAGATTTAAACACAGTCTCAGTCTCATTCTGGCAGAAGTTATGGATTTCTCTTCTAAACTTGCCCGTTTTAGCTGAGGAGAAATATTTAGCAAGAAACTTTGAGGTCATCTCCTCCCATGTTCTAATTGATACCTGGGGCAAGCTTCGAAGCCAGTGCTTTGTATCATCTTTCAAAGTGAAGGGGAATGCCCTTAGATAAACTGCATGTTGTGATACACCATTATAGGTGTTCATAATCTCTTCAAAGTCCATCAGATGATTGTTTGGATCTTCGTTCATATTTTCTCTGAAGACACAGTTGTTTTGGAGGGTTTGAAGCAACCCTTGCTTCAGCTCGAAATTATTGGCTGCAACTGGAGGTGGTCTCATACTTGATAAACCTTGGTTGTAAACCGGTCTAGCGTAATCACCAAGTGGTCTCCCTTGGCCTGGAGCTATGTTTCCGAACTGGTCTGGAACCAAAGGCTGATTCTGAGCTAGTCTTCGAGCTCTCTCCTCCTCATAAGCAATATGTGCATCTCTGAGTGCTGCTTCTTCAGCATCTCTTGCAGCCTTCTCTTTGAGTTGGGTTGCCTCTCTCACAGCTAAATCAGCATTATCATCATCTCCCTCCATATTTTCTTTGGTTGAGGATTGCCCAACTGATCCTATATTCTCGGAGAGATTTCTTTTCTTCCTCAATTGTCGCAGATGTTTCTCGATTTCTGGTTCGTATGGTTGCAATTCCTTCCCATAAGATTGGGTCATGCACCAATATAACCTGTAGCTTGCGCACAGTCAAAGAACACCCAAGCATAAAAAGAGAAAAATAAAATAAAAATAAAAACAAAGATTCCTGAATTAGCACTACAAACTATTTCAAATTCTATTGATTGCCAATCCCCAGCAACGACACCAAAATTTGACGCGCGCAAAACCGACGTATAAACTTAGGCTCACTAGTCGAATATAGTATAGATAATTATCGTATCCACAGGGATTGAATTTAAACAGTATTTTCGTAGCTTCTAGATTTAATTGCTATCCAAGATGATTCACAATTTAGAGTTTGTGTGATTTAAAACTATAATTTACTAAAAGTCTAAACTATTGGCTAATGACAATCGCAACAAGAGGAAGCAAGAAGATATCAAAAGAATAAAATATGGGTTGATTGGATAGGTGTAAGATACTTGTTTGGGAATTAACTCTAGTCGATTCACTTCTAAGGTTCAAGTGAGTCTCTCGAATTCACTCAATTATTAGTTCAATGTTTAGTAGAAACTCCTCTCTCGATTAAGTCTCAACCTCACAATATAAACTAAGTTAAGCTCAGTGACGATATGCAAGAATTCATAGTGGATTAGTCTTTAGGAGAACCTCTTTCGATTATCCTCCTAACTGGGTCTAAACAATAATTCAACTAGCCTCTTTCGATTACTAAGAAGAATCAACGAATTCAACCAACAAGATAATGCAAAATATCACAAATTATGGCTCTTTCGATTACATAAACATATGAATATATATGCAATAATAAAAATACCCAAAACGATTCAATACATAAAACTAGAGTTAATATCCACAAACAATTCTCAAAATACCAAATCCATCAATCACTAAGGAAGAATTACTCTATGGATATGAAAAAATTCATCACAATTAAGTTTAAGTCAAAGGAAAACATAAATCATCCAAATCTTTGTCTTGAGTGAGGATGAATGGTGAAATCCTTGTGGTCTTGCTTCTCCCTCTTCTCCTTAGCTTCCTTAGGTCTAAATTATGTCAAAAGTCCTCAAAACTCCACGGGAATTTGAAAAAGCGTAAAACATGAAAGTTGTACCTTTTTGTATTAGCTTTCCAACAATGTATTGTGGAGCGAGTGAAAGGTTATGTGCATCTTACTAGACATTGCGCAATATGCTTGCTCGATTTTCCGTTCGTTCTTAACTATCATCCGTTTATCCCCGAACACGATCCCGGCTTAATTACTTGGATTTTTACTCAGATTTCAAAGCTCCAAATCACTTGAATTCATTACATAACATCTATATAGCTCGTAATCAATCCTACAAGGCATAAAACACACAATTAGTGCTAAACACTAGCGATTAAAGCTCAAACTCAACTAAAGTGCAGTAAATTGGAATGTAATAATCAACTAAAACATGAGATTATAACCTACCATCAAACTCGTGCTCCTCCTCAGCCTCTGCCCCAGCCCCTAGCAACATCGGCTCTTGTGGGAGCGTCATCAGTAACTGCACTTCGTGTTCTCACCATTTGTGAGGGAATAGAATGACAAAAGCTCAAACTCCAAAATTAATAAACTCGCACGATAGGAATGAAAGAAGTGAAGTTTTCCTAATAGTTCTGTAGGCTCTCGAATATAAGTACAGACATCTTCGTACCGATCCGCAAGACTCTACTAAACTCGCTTAAGACTCGTAGCACCTATGAACCTAGAGCTCTGATACCAACTTGTCAAGACCCAAAATCCCTCCTCAGGAGTTGTGATGGACCTATGAACCTAGAACTCTGATACCAACTTGTCAAGACCCAAAGTCTCCACAACAACTCACAATCGGCTAACTAATGACCAACACGCTCCGAAGTACCTGGATTTGAACAAAAATGTGCAGAAAGCATAGCATGAGTATACCACAATAATACCCATTAAGTATCAAGATTAACTTTGGTGGAGTAGTGACGAGGAACAATCAAGACACCTACTAGATATAATAACCTGTACAAGTACGAATATTAAACTAACAAGGAATAATATCAGTATGAATCTAAGCATGATAAGAATAACAAAACAATACTTGCGATAGAAAACTAGAAGCAACAATTAGCAACCAGGAACAACAGGTAATAATGTCGTAAAGTAAGCAGAATACAGTTAAAGTTTGATGAAACCAAGTAAGGGAAAACATGTAACAACCCAATAGAACAATCGCTCTCACACAAGGTTTATACAAGAATTTCCCCGAGATACAACACCTCATAATCACGATCACGGGTCCCAAATCACGAACCCTAATCACTTGGCATCTTGTGCCCACATTACAAATCACATCCGCATGGACAACTCATGTGTTGCACGGACAACTCATGTGCTTATACCATTAATACAGCATATCTACACGGACAACTCATGTGCTAAGAGAGTGGCAATATCTCATGTCCGCATGGACAACTCACGTGACAATAGTAGCAATAGCTCATATCCGCACGGATAATTCACGTGACAATAGTACAATTCGCGCACAGAAGGAAGGTATACAAGAATGCATGTAAATCATCAATAAACATCAGGGTTCATCTTCTTAGACTGATGAGTGACTAATTACGGTGTATGCTTGTTCAAGTGTTCTATCACAGCTCGAGTCAACAAGTAAGATCAGAGACAACGAATGGCACATAGGAAACAACACAATAAAACCATAACATGCATGACTCACACAAGATAGTCACACCATTACACAAATCTCATCAATAACAATGCCCCCAGGCCATCACAGATCATCACAAATCATCCCCAACATAGTCCTCCTTGTCTCACCGCGAGCATAATAATAAAGTAAATGCCCTCCTTGTGTAACGATTCGGCCAGTTGTTTCGAGTATTACAGCTCTGTTTTCCTAATTATTGCTCATTTGTGCTTTATAGTTGTTATATGACTTACCGGGGTAATTGGTTCGGGTCCGATGAGGTCTTGGAATGAATTGGAACACTTAGTTTCAAAGTTTAAAACTTAAGTTAAAAAAGGTTGGCTGGATGTCGACCTATGTGTAAACGACCCCGGAATAGAATTTTGATGATTCCAATAGCTCCGTATGATAAATTTGGACTTAGAAGCGTGTCCGGAAAATTATTTAAAGGTCCATAGTTAAATTAGGTTTGAAATGGCTAAAATAGAAATTTGAGTTTGGAAGTTTGACCGGGGAGTTGACTTTTTGATATCGGGGTCGAAATCCAATTTTGGAAATTTGAATAGGTCCGTTATGTCATTTATGACTTGTGTGCAAAATTTGAGGTCAATCCCACTTGATATGATAGGTTTCGACATCGAATGTAGAAGTTGAAATTCTTAAGTTCATTAAGCTTGAAATAGGGTATGATTCATGGTTTTAGTGTTGTTTGATATGATTTTAAGACTCGACTAAGTTCGTATGATGTTTTAGGACTTGTTGCTATATTTGGGTGAGGTACCGGGGGCCTCGGGTGAGTTTCGGATGGTTAACGGATCGAATTCAGACTTAGAAGAAAAATCTGAAAGTTTCTGCCATCTGATGCAATCGCACCTGCGGAAATTGGCTCGCAGGTGCGAGCATGGAAAGCGCAAAAGCGGACGAGGGGCTGGTGAGGCAGTGGTCGCAGGTGTAGACGGGTGGTCTGTAGAAGCGGTGTCTCACCTGTGAAGGTTTGATCGCATAAGCAGATATAAGAGGGGCCAGGCGGCTTCGCAGAAGCGAGTCCGCAGAAGTAAGTCCGCAGAAGCAGACTTCTTGTCCGCAGAAGCAATGAAGACGCATAAGAGAAGGAATTCTCGCATCTACGAGACTGCAGATGCGGCTAAAATCTCGCAGAAGCGGAAACCCCTGGACAGTACAGAAACAGAGGGGTTCTAAGTTTTTGCCATTTTGGGGCATTTCAAGCTCGGGCTTGGCGATTTTGAGCGAGTTTTTCATGGGAATTCTTGAGGTAAGTCACTTGTGATCATTTCTACTCCATAATATTGAATTATCATCAAATAATCCAACTAGATTACGTATTTTTGAGGTGTAAATCGGGAATTTGAACTTAGAGATTTGAAAATAAGATTTGAAGATTTGGAGGTCGAGTTGAGGTCGGATTTTGGTAAAATTAGTATGGTTAGACTCGTGGTTGAATGGGATTTCGGATGTTGTAACTTTTGTTGGGTTCCGAGATGTGGTCTCCACGAGCGAATTTTGAGTTAAATTTTGGATTTTGTTTGAAAATTTGTATTTTCATATGGAAATTATTCCTATAATTTATATTGACCGAATCGAATTAATTATGACTAGATTCGAGCCGATCGGAGTCGGAAAATAGAGGGAAAGCATTCTACTTGACTGATTGAGCATGCTTCGAGGTAAGTGGCTTGTCTAACCCTGTGTGGGGGAAATTCCCCTAGGATTTGATACTGTTGTAATATTTGTGATATGTGAGCACCGTGTACGCGAGGTGATGAGTGCATACACGGGCTAAATTTGGAAATAGCGATTCTTGCTGAGTAATCTTCTTTTAAATTCTTTAACTGAGTTGCCTTAGTATATGTAGTGATCATGATTAGCCTAGTATCACATGTCTACGTTCCTTAACTCTTACTTCCAATATGTGCAACATGCTTAGTTGAATTTCCTGCATTCCTCGATTTGATTTAAATCTCTAACTGTAAGATTTCTTGCTAAAAATTTGTTGTTCCTCTGATTACATGCTGCATATTTATTTTGGGACTACGAGGCGGTTCCTCGGGAGATCCCCTGTACTGCATATTTATTTTGGGACTACGAGGCGGTTCCTCGGGAGATCCCCCTATACTGCATATTTATTTTGGGACTATGGGCGGTTCCTAGGGAGATCCCCATGTACTAAATATTTACTTTGGGACTACGAGGCGGTACCTCAGGAGATCCCCTTGCATATTTACTTTTGAGACCACGAAACGGTATCTCGGGAGATCCCATGTTGAGCATTTACTTTTGGGACTACGACCTGTTGTTTACCTCTATTTGTTGTGTTGTTCACTTTTCAGTTATTTCATTATATTATTATATACTCTGTCTTATTTTTTTCTATTATTTCCAGTAAGGCCTAACCTAACGTCGTCACTACTCTACCGAGGTTAGGCTTGGCACTTACTGGATACTGCTGTGGTGTACTCATACTATGCTTTTGCATATCTTTTTGTGCAGATCCAGGTACTTCTTACCAGCTGAGATATTAGTGAGCTACCTGTATGCGGAGACTTAAAGGTACATCTGCCAACGTTCACAGACCTTGGAGTCCCACTCTATCCTTATCATGTTGTTTTCCTTATTTTAGTAGACTCTGATGTATAGAGACATTAGTATTTCACTTAGAAGCTTGTGACTTGTTTCTACTGGGTTTTGGGAGATTGTTCTTCTTTGACTTGCAGTTTCCATTTATTACAGCTATTTAGGCTTGAGTATCAGACTCTTATTATGTTATTCCGCAATTTATTAGGCTTACCTAGTCTTAGAGACTAAGTGCCATCACGACATCCTACGGAGGGTGAATTGGGGTCGTGACACCTTGTCTTGCTATACGCGCATAATAATATTCCTACATTGTTGCGTCACATGCGCAAACCTACATATATAGCCCGCCTTGTCACGCCGCATGTGCAAATATCAATAATAATAATAGCACGGACAACTCACATGGGAACACCCCGACAATCCTCTCAACAATACCACGTATGCCAGAAACATAAAATAATATAACAACCCGCACCACATGTGCCCATATACCACCACATTTCCTTAAAAATAATTTCAATAACACATCTACACATAACCCACGACTCAACAACACTGAGTACAATAACAACAACAACAACAATAACCCGGGAGTACGGCAACTAAATCAACAAAAAAATTACAAAAGCACAATGAAATAGAAGAACGAGCTCACAATTAAAGACATAACAAGTAATAATGGCTTCAAATAAGAATAACTCAACAATAAAAGAGATAATGTGTATCAACGATATCAAATAAGAATAATTCAACAATAGGAGAGATAACATGTAACAATGATTTCAAATAAGAATAACTCAACAATAAGAAACATAATATGTAACAACGATATCAAATAAGAATAACTCAACAATAGGATAGATAACATGTAATAATGATTTCAAATAAGAATAACTCAACAATAAGAGAGGCAACATGTAACAACGATTTCAAGAAAGGATAAATCACAATGGAAGAGATAACATGTAATAAAAGAGGCAACAACTACAATTAAAGCATATAAGAGTATATTTGGCAACAAAAGGTATAACATGAACCAATCAACTTCAAATAAGGCATATAAGGGTAAATTAGCAATGGAGGATATAACATAATAAAATAATTTTATTTTAATGTGCATAAGAAACCTAAGAGTCTAAAATGGTCAAATTTCCACATATAAGCCGTATACACACTCGTCACCTCATGTACACATCTTTCACGTAGTTCAAATAGTGCAAACAATCCAATTCCTACGGGGTAGTTCCCCCACACAACGTTAGGCAAGGTACTTACCTCAAAAGCCCTCAATCAATACTCTAAAATAGTTTTTCCTTCACAATTCACCTCCGCTCGGCTCAAATCTAACCAAAATCGATTTAATAACATCAAATAATTCAAGAGAAATCAATTCCAATAAATAAAGCTATGATCTTTATACAATTTCTCAAAAATTAACCCCGTGCCCGCTCGATCAAAACCCGGATCCAATGGTAGATTCTGACCACCCATAACCCCACGAGTTTATATATGTATTTTGTTTCAAAATTCGAGTCCAATTCGACTCTCAAATCCTAATTTTTTTATTTTTCAAAACATAGACAAAGTTTCTCAAAACTCCTCTTTGATTCTCATAATCTTGATGTTAAATCTTATATATAATCATGTAAAATAGTTAAAAATTGATCAAAATCACTTACCCAATGATTGTAGATGAAAATCCCCTCTCCAAATCGCCTCCTACTGAGTCTAAGATTCAAAATACGAAAGAATGAGCTAAAATCCCAAAATTCCAACTCTTAACCCACCTGCAGATATTGCATTTGTGACCAAACATTCGCAATTGCGAATGTTCGCATTTGCGACCAAAAGTTTGCAATTGCAGATTTTCACAATTACGACCACACCAAAAGTTCGCAAATGCGGTAGTTCGCAATTGCGAAGTACCAGCACCAGCAATCTCAAACTTTACCAAAATGATCCGAAATCACCCCAAAACTCATCCGGAACCTCCCAGACACAAACCATATATGTATTTCAATCATAAAACATGCTACGAACCTGCTCGAGCACTCAAAACACTGGAAAGAGGCCGTCTTGACCCGATATTGATTATGGTCAAACTCCAAATTTCTTAACTTAACTAGTCTCTCAACCAATGATCCAAAACACACCCAAGCCCCTCGGGACCCCGTCAAATCATACCAACAAGTCCCAAAACATAACACGAACCTACTCGAGACCTCAAATCCTGAAACATAACATCAAAATCACGAATCACACCTCAATTCAAGCTTAAAGAACTATGAACTTTCAACTTCTACAACTCGTGCCGAATCATATCAAATCAACCCGGAATGACGTCAAATTTTGCATGCAAGTCCCAAATGACACAACAGGGCTATTTCAACTTCCGGAATTGCAATCCAAACCTCATATCAACAAAGTTAGCTCCCAGTCAAACCTCTCAACCTTCCAAACCTTCAACTTTTCAACTTTCACCAAAATGCATCAAATCAACCTATGGACCTCCAAATCCAAATCTGGCTTACGCCCTAAGTCAAAAATTACCATACGAAGCTATTGGAATCATCAAAACACCATTCTGTTGTCGCCTATACAAAAGTCAAACTTCAGTCAACTCTTGCCACTTAAGCTTCTAAAACAAAAATCATTCTTCCAAATCAACCCCGAATCATCCAAAAATCGAATTCGGCCACGCACGCAAGTCATAATACACAATACAATGTTATTCAAGACCTTAAGCCACCGAACAGAACGCTAATTCTCAAAACAGCCGGTGGAGTCGTTACAATTTACAAGTCTAACCCATGAAGTCAAGAATGGAAACAAAAGAGTCATAGATGCATGTGTGGAATCTATATTTGTAAAGGTCACATTCGCATATACGGAACCTACATTTACAAGGCTAACCCATGAAGTAAAGAGTGAAGCATAAGTGCCATAGTTGCATATATGGGATCTACGTACACAAAGGTCACATTCGCATTTATGGATTTCACATTCGCAAAAGTGGAACATGACAAAAGCTACTCATCTTCTCCTATAAATATCAAGCTCTCTTTGTATAAGGATATCAAATCTTTTGCAAGACAAGAACTAGTATTGGTCTTCTTTTCTTGTAGGAAAAATATTTTCTTAGTCTTTTTAATATTTTTAGTCTTCTAAATATCTTTTTTAGCTTTTCTTACTCCATAATGAAGTAATCTTTTTTCGTTGGGATAGTTGATGAAACTTGATATATTTTATAATACTATCTCTATTTTTATATATTCTTGGCTTGAAACTTTTTATTTACATTTTGTACTGAGCTAGAATGATGGTTTTTAATTACTCTATTATCACTTCTACATATTTTATCTCTAAGTTATTCTTATATTAATTTTATAATTCTCACGGAGCAAAATTAATATATAGTAATTGATGAATAAAATAGTAGAGTGAGATTAATATTTTAGTAAACTATTATTTCAAGTCCGTAATGTTGCTTGCCTCAATTTTAATTCTTACGGTGGAATTATTGTAGACAAGATTATTGATCCTTAGTAAATATATTCTCATGAAGTTTTTACTTTCTTTTAGCACAATTCAAGCAAGAAAAATATTTTGGTTTAAACGTCACTA
>AWOL01S0104656.1:0-22622 GCA_000715115.1 Nicotiana otophora | reverse complement strand
TGGTGATCTGGATTGTTTCCTCTCGACGATTTCCCATCGTCTCACTAGTCGATATATTTTATCAGCAAAAACTTCTAGTGAAGATCATCTAAAAACCCTAGATTTGGTAGTCTTTTTCCCCTTTCATTTTAAGTGTTTTCTTTAGATATATTTGAAATTTGCTATGGTAATATGTTAGAAGATGTTAAGAGGTTGAGTGAACTTTTTAATTAGTTCTTTGTAGTAGCTTTTATGTAGACATGAAGGTCTAATTTTCAAAGTAATTGGCTCTAGGTGTTGGGCTGTAAAGGTGATCATATGGCTAACATTTCTAATGGTATATCATCTTCATGTTTGAAAATTTATGGAATTTGTGTATTTGGATTCGACTGATCTTTTGCCAATGTTTCTTCTACAATTCTCTTCATGGGTTTATTATTGCTTGGCGTATACCATTTATCCACAAAAACAAAAATATCTTAGGACTACTTCACATTTTATTAAGACATTGATTATTACTTATCTCTAGCAAAGGATTTTTAGCTAGTCATGATGGTCTGAAGCAATGTTGTTCTCGAGTATATATAAGATTAAGAAACTTGACTTAGTAATTGAATTTGAATTTTAAATATGGCTGTTAAGGTATATCAATTTGATAAAATTATGTATTCCACTTTAATCCATTTTATAATGGCAATATCAGTGTAAATTTACATGTTTTACCAGTCTTACGTGTACAAATAATGGACAATTACTTTAGTTATCTTTTAAATGATCTGATAGTCGCTAAGTGTAAAGAGTTATGGGTACATACTTCCTATTTGAAGTTTAATAGCTTCCGTTTCATTCACTTTGCCTGTCAATTTGGAAGCTCAAGTTTTTCCAACATCGTCATCTAGCTATAACAGTACTGTTGCTTAGTGTTTGGTGCAAACTTCAAAATGAGGGTTTGAAAAGGAGATTGTATATTCTTCAATGTTCATATTATTCAGTTTATAGGACAGTATATATAGTACTACGCCAAGACGCGTTTGTGTGTAAGCTTTTGCCATGTTGATGCTTAATAATTATTCTGTTCATTGGTGTTAGTCACTTCATGTTATTCCGGGATTTCAATATATTATGCTTTTTAATTAATGGGTGTAAGATATGAGCTGAAATAGAAAGGAAAAAAGAATATTAAGAAGCAACTTTCTAGAGATTCAGTTGCTTCCAGCTACACTACTAGAGATTTGATATGAGCATTATAATTTTTTGTAATTTTCATTTTTTAAAATTGCTCCCAATCTCATCCACGTGCCTCATTTTACAAAGAAAAACATTTGAGAGTATTTATATTAGAGTGTGTGGCAGCTAGAAAATAAAATATGAAATATTCATTTGACATTAATTAGGTGTTTCTTTATTAAGCAAATCAATGATTGGCTAGATTTTTTAAGAATCTTTCATCTTTTATTTTACGGATTGCAAGCTTATGAAAAAAAAAAAGAATTAAAGAGCTCGTCCTGAATTCTTGAGAATGAAATCAAAACTCCAAGAATTACTACGTAATATTTGTGGCGGCAACAAAAGATAAAATTTACAACGACTACTCTTTAATGTGAAATATCTTACTCTAAGGTCAAAATAGAATAATATGAGGCTTAGTGTTTTAGCGACTGACAAAAAAAGGTCAAAATAGAATAATATCAGGTTGTGTTTTAGCGACTGACAGAAAAGGGCAAAAACTACCAAATTCATCCCATAATTACGCTAACATACAAGAGAGGCTGCAAAATATTGGGGTCCAATTACATGCCACTGCACAAAAAGATAAAAATAAGCAAAATACTACAACAGGTACCAACTGGCATAAAATTTGTAGTGAAGACGAATAAGCCCATATGTTGTTATATTATATTTTCTTGTCCTCAATTTTTACCTCAACCAAAATTAAATATCTACTTAGAAGATAACTTCAAGAAGATCGTCTTTTGTGCTATCGATGCATAAGTCGATCATTTGCTATAATTCCGATAATGATATCTGAAACATTAGCCTATGAATTATGATGTATTACTCCAATATACAATGAGAAGATTCTTGGGGCTTGAGTAATGATTCCATAATAATAGTAATTCTCAGAATGGGTAAAAAAGCAATGATGAGAAGCTGAACAGAGAGAGAGTCAAAGAGGGTAAGACAAACAGTACTGTTACAAAGTACAAACATAAAAATGGGGACAACCTTCTTAAAAGACTCTAAAAATATGCCCACTCAATTCTACACACACAAAATCCTTCTGTTCCCAAACTCCAAGGTTTTGTTATTTGTAGTATTTCTCTAGTTCGATTATATATGACGCTGAGAATAAAATTACGAAAGAATATTTTTTTTTTGAAATATGTGGTTTAAAATAGCTCAAAAATATTTATTTGATTATAAATTCTCTCATTAAGACTAAAATTGAAGATTTATAAGTTAAATTAGCTCTAAATAAGTAAGTCTGATATTCTTTTTAAAATAGACTAAACAAAATCACTACTATATTAGCGATGAACAAATTGTGTAGCTAAACAGGTAAATTGATCACTAATTCTATTTAAAGATGAATTTAGCGATAGATTATTAAAAAATTCTAATAGCCACGAGCGATTTAGCAACATTTTAGGGCTCACAGATAATTTCAGTTTTTTGGTGGTGAATATGCCATATAATTTCAGTTTAATTTCTTTTTGTTTTCTGTATGGTGGTAGAAGACTTCTTGAGTTCTGTTCCCAATTTGCCACCAAGAATCACGCAAAAATTTAAAATAAAGCTAGATGAGTGAGATCATAGAGTAGTCAAAGAAAACAAAAGAATACTGAAAGACTGGAACAACGTGACTACTAAGTGCATATTATACTCCATTTTTCTTGTTCTGATTTGTTGCACGACATTCTAGGAAGAATAGAACAGGACTAACTGTTCTTCTAGTTTTTTACGTAGATCTTTCGTTCTTGATTTTGACGAAATGGTCTAACTTAGTTTGTTTCATGCTTCTGACAAAGAAAAATATGATTCAGAGACCGTATCTTATAACCTAATAAAGAAAAATTAGAAGTATGATCTATGCAGATTCATTTTTTACTTTTTTTGGCTAGCTTTTGTCATAATTTGTGTGATATTATATAATAAGAGGTTTTGTAGAGGAAAAGACTAACATCCCATGTTTTATGCCAGTATTTGTAAGATAATTTTAGCATGTGACCCTATTGCTTTCCAGTCTTTTTTGGTTGTTTCGTTCACAAAGAATGTTTTTGGTTACTAAGTACCCTTTTGATTTTGGGAATGTTCTCTCACTTTGATGCTTTTAGCCAGATTCTTCTTTCCTTTGACTGGTTTTGGGACATTATTGGGACCTTAAGGTGTGGGCGCACTTGTTAAGTTGAAATAATATTGCTCTTAGCTCCATTTAATTTTGTATTAAAAAAATTATATTTTTACTGTATGCGTCGTTAATATATTATAATAGGTTGCTTGCCTTATTCTTTAGACTAGAGCAGACCTTCTGTTACTTGATATGCCCGACTTTGAGGTTATCCTGGGCATGGACTGGTTATCCCCATATCACGCCATCCTTGATTGTCATGCCAAGACTGTTACCTTGGTAATGCCAGAGTTGCCTACATTGGAATGCAAGGGTTCGTCTGTCAGTACGTCTAGTCGGGTTATCTCTTTTCTGAAGGCTCGACTTTGGCCTCGTCCTACTTCGGCGATTGAGATCAGGAGTTTCTTGGGGCTAGCAGGTTATTATCGCCGATTTGTGGAGGGCTTCTCATCCATTACAGCACCTTTGACTAGATTGACCCAGAAGGGTGCTCCGTTCCGTTAGACCGATGATTGTGAGGCGAGCTTTTAGAAGCTCAAGACAGCTTTGACTACAGCACCAGTTCTAGTGTTGCCTTCTGGTTCGGGGATGTATACGGTGTATTACGACGCTTCACGCGTTGGCTTGGGTTGTGTATTGATGCAGGAGGGAAAAGTTATTGCATATGCTTCACGTCAGCTGAAGTCTCATGAGAAGAATTATCTTGTGTATGATTTGGAGTTGGCCGCGATTGTTCATGCTCTTATGATCTGGAGGCATTATCTATATGGGGTGCCTTGTGAGGTTTACACTGATCACCGCAGTTTGTAACACTTGTTTAAGCAAAGAGATCTCAATTTGAGGCAGCGCAGATGGCTTGAGTTACTGAAGGACTATGACATCACCATTCTTTATCATCTGGGCAAGGCGAATGTAGTCGCGGATGCCTTGAGCAGGAAAGCAGAGAGCATGGGTAGCTTGGCATTCATTTCAGCAGAGGAGAGGCCACTAGCTTTGGACATTCAGTCCTTGGCCAACAGACTTGTGAGGTTAGATATTTCAGAGCCCAGCCGAGTTCTTGCATGTGTTGTTGCCCAGTCTTCACTATTGGAGAAGATCAAGGCTCGACAACTTGATGATCCGCACTTGGAAGTTCTCAGGGAGACGGTACTACATGGTGTTGCCAATGAGGTGTCTATTGGCGAGGATGGTGTCCTGCGACTCTAGGGTCGTCTTTGTGTTCCTAATGTCGATGGCTTGAGGGAGAGGATCCTAGAGGAGGCACACAGTTTTGGATATTCCATTCATCCAGGTGCTACGAAGATGTATCGGGACCTGAGATAACATTATTGGTGGCAGCGGATGAAGAAAGACATAGTTGAGTATGTAGCTAGGTACCTAAATTGCCAGCAAGTTAAGTATGAGCACCAGAGGTCAGGTGGCTTACTCCAGCAGATGACTATACCAGAGTGAAAATGGGAACGCATTACTATGGACTTCGTAGTTGGGTTGCCGCGGACCTTACGGAAGTTCGATGCGGTTTGGGTCATTGTTGACAGGTTGACCAAGTCAACACACTTCATTCCAGTTACAACTACTTATACTTCAGAGAGGTTGGCCCAGATTTATATTCGGGAGATAGTTCGGTTGCACGGTGTGCCTGTTTCCATCATATTAGACAAAGGCTCTCAGTTCACTTCACATTTCTGGAGAGCCGTACAGAGTGAGTTGGGGACCCATGTAGAGCTCAGCACTGCGTTTCATCCATAGACCGATGGGAAGTCAGAGCGAACAGTCCAGACCTTGGAGGACATGCTCAGAGCATATATGATTGACTTTGGGGGACAGTGGGATCAGTTCTTGCCTTTGGCCGAGTTTGCTTACAATAACAACTATCAGTCCAGCATCGAGATGGCTCCATTTGAGGCGTTATATGGTCGACGATGTCGTTCTCCTATCGGGTGGTTTGAGCCCGGGGAGACTAAGTTATATGGTACTGATTTGGTGAAGGATGCCTTGAAAAAGGTAAAGTTGATTCAGGAGCGACTTCACACGGCGCAGTCCAGACAGAAGAGTTACACGGATCAGAAGGCGTGTGATGTATCATTTATGGTAGGCGAGAAGGTTCTCTTGAAAGTCTCGCCGATGAATGGCATTATGATATTCGAGAAGACAGGCAAGTTGAGCCCAAGATTTATAGGCTTATTTGAGGTGTTGAGGCGGGTTGGAGAGGTTGCTTATGAGCTTGCTTTACCTTCCAGTATATCAGGGGTTCATCCAGTTTTTCACGTGTCTATGCTCCGGAGGTATCACGCCGACTTATCACATGGGTTAGACTTCAGCACTATTCAGCTAGATGAGAGCTTGGGTTATGAGGAGGAGCCAGTTGCCATTGTTGCTAGACAGGATCACCAATTGAGATCCAAGAGGATTTCCGCGGTAAAGGTGCAGCGAAGGGGCCAACCAGTCGAGGAGGCGACCTGGGAGTCCGAAGAGGACATGCGGAGCAGATATACATACTTATTCAGCACTTCAGGTATGATTCTAAACCCGTTCGAGGACGAACATTTGTTTAACAGGAGGAGAATGTAATGACCCGACTGGTGATTTTGCTTTCTATACTTCTCGTACATGCTTTTATTATTTTATGATTTGCGGGAATGGTTAGTTCAGGATTTGGAAGAGTTTGGGTTGAAATCGGAATACTTGATTCCTTAAGGTTGGCTTAAAAGGCCAAGTTTGACTTCAATCAACATTATGAGTAAACGACCTCGGAATCGGGATTTGACGGTTGCAATAGGTTCGTATGATAATTTTGGAATTGGGCGTATGTTCAGATTGGGTTTTGGATGATCCGGGAGCGTTTTGGCGCCTAATAGTGAAAGTTGGTTTTTGAAGATTTTAAAAGTTCTTTAAATTTGGTTTGGAGAGGTAATATCGAGGTCCAAACGGAATTCCGAGACTGGGAATAGTTTCGTAATATTATTTAAGACTTGCATGTAAAGTCATTCCGAGTAGTTTAAGTACGTTTCGGCACATTGAAAGTAAATTGAAGAACTTGAAGTTCTTAGGTTTGATACAATTGGTTTTGAGGTGAGATTCTTAGTTTTAATGTTGTTTCGGGCGTTTCGAGAGTTCGAGCGAGTCCGTTTTATGATTCCAAACTTGTTTGGTATGTTCGGGCAGGCCCCCGGGGGCCCCGAATGTCAATCGGACGAGGCTCGGACCAAGATAAAAATTTGGAGCAGCAGCTGATGCACCAGATCTGTCAAAACCGCACCTGCGCTTGGTCAGCCGCAGGTGTAAGCTCGCAGGTGAGGGCAAGCCTCGCAAAAGCGGCCAAATGAGGGTAGCCCGGGTTCCGCAAATGAGGCCCATCCTTCGCAGAAGCGGGTACCCGTCCGCAGAAGCGGTCCAAGCCGGCCCAGTGAATTCCGCAGAAGCGAGGGCGCAGGTGCGGCCCTATGACCATAGGTGCGAAAACCGCTGGATGCAGTGAGACTCATTTATTACGGGTTAGGACCATTATTATCACATTTTCTTCCACTATTGGGCGATTTGAAAGCTTCTAAGGAGGGGATTTCGACCTAGCTTTGTGAGGTAGGTAATTTCTTCTAAATATGAGTTTAGTACATATATTATGGGTAGATTTTGACATGAAAATTAGTAGAAATCATGAGTTGAGATGAAAAAACTTAGGGTTTAATAAAAATGAGATTTTACCATGAAAATGATTATGAAACTTAGTGAAAATCATATATTATGTTCCTAAGGTTATGAGTAACAACTTTCTTCAAATATTTCCGGAATCCGGGCGTGTGGGCCCGGGGGTGAATTTTAGGAATCTTGCAATTTTGGTTGGGTAATCACTTTAATAGTAGAGATATGAAATTTTGAGCAATAGATTGATCGATTTATATTATGTTTGGCTAGTTCCGAGTCGTTTGGCATCAAATTGGGGGTTTGAGCACATTCTTGAATTAGGAAGTAAGCTTTGAGACGAGGTAAGTCTTTCTTCTAACCTTGTAAGAGGGAACTTACCCCATATGTGAACTTAATTAATATGCGTTATTATTTGTGGGAGATACGTACGCACGAAGTGACGAGAGTTTGTATGTAGTTACTATTCCTGTCTATGTCCGGGTAGTTTTAGGTTTACACTATGCTTGTGGACACCGTTATTCGATCATATTTGTTAACTGTATCAAATGGAACTGAGTTGAGGATTTTTGAGGATTTTAAAGCTTCAAGTCGAATTGTCTTTATTTTGAAAAGAATCAAGGAAGGGTTATGATTTATTGATAAATTTATATTTGACCGCGTCGCATGTATGATTCGCGAGCGGGGGAATAGATGCATATATGGTTCGCACCGTTCGACCCTCGGTAGTGCACAGTTTATATTTATGTTGGATCGGGCCGAACGTCCTCGGTGGTATTCGTGTGTGATAATAAAACTGAAAGTTCCTTTCATAATCGATATAAATTCATTGTTTGTGTGATCATATGTTTTAAAAGAAGGAAGTGGTTCAAACTCTTAAATATTTTCGAAGACTTGCTCAGTTATTTCTTGTTCCGAGTCTTATTATTGTATATCATGCTTAATTAGAATTTTATATTATCATGTTATTGGCCCTAGTAAGTATCGGAGACGACCCCTCGTCATAACTTATTCGAGGTTAGGCTAGATACTTACTAGGTACATATTATTTATGTACTCACGCTACACCTCTGTACTTAATTATACAGGATCTGAAGCAGGTCCATCTGGTTACCAGTCTGGTGATCCCCATCTCGAGACTTCACGGTGAGCTATCTTCCGAGCCGTTCTGCAGCAGTTGGAGTCTCCCTTATGTTCTATTTTGTTTCTGTCTATTTCATTTCAGACAGTAGGCTAGTGTTCTTTTGTATATTCTATTAGATTGCCCACATACTTGTGATACCAGGTCTTGGCACACACACTAGTAGACTTACGATTTTGGATTTGTTTACATGATTATGATTTGCACTCGTTTGCTTCCGTATAATTATGTCACCTTTGCAAATTTCTAAATCTTTTAAACAAATGAGGAAATGTTATCCACTTAGTAATTTATTTAAACGGAAAACCATTAGTTTGATCAGTGTTGGCTTGTCTAACAATGGTGTTGGGCGCCACCGCGACCTGAGATGGAATTGGGTCGTGACTATATTATTAGACTATATGTTTGAATTATACAAAATTATAAAATAAAATTTAGAGAAAAAATCGTGAAAATTATGAATATTGTTCCCATTAGTTAGCTCAATAAATGGAAAATTATGTTTCACAAAGTTTTCAGATACCTAATTGTAATTTAAGGGTACTTTTGTCAAAACAGAAAAGCTTTTCGTATGATTTTCTAAATATTTATCAAACAACACAAATGAAAAAATTAAATATTTTGGTCTTTTAGAGATTGGGAATGAAAAGATTGGGCATACACCTAAAAACATTGATAGTGATAATGTAAAGTCTAAAAATGAGTATTAATGTTAAGTTAATATTTTACAACGAATAACTTAATATAACAAATAATATAGTGAGATATTGTCATTTATTGGACTAAATGCAAATAAAAAAATGACAATTCATTTATAATATTTTTGATCTTATACTATTTTATCCCAATTACTTCAAATTAATCAATTTGACTCTTAATATACTACACTATAATCGATTTTGTGCAATATTTCTTTTACTCTAAGAGTTTTATCAACTTGACAAATAATTTTATTTATATGATGAATTTGAAAAGAATTAAATTAAATATTTTGCTAATTAGTTAACTCAAAGACGTAATTATTTATTTCACAATTAAAGATAGTAATTTAATTTTTATTGATTCAAATTCTTAATGTTTGCTCATCCCAAGTTTTAAGTCTTAATAAAATTCAAATTATATCTTCAACGGGTGAGACATTTCAAATGTGAAATGATGATCAATGGGAATATCCCGAAAATGATTACCGGATTTAATACCTTCTAAAGATGAATTACTTCTTTAAAGTTTAATAAAATTATATTTAAAAACATGGCCTAATTTTTATTTGCAAATAGTAATAGATACATAACAAATCGGCTTAAAATTACCTTATCTACATGTTGTACCAAAGCTTAATGTCATGCACTATTGTTTATTCAATGTGTGTAACTTATCTTGAAAATATAATCTGTACATTGAGATAGAAAATATTCATTTGACATTAGCTCAAATTGTCATAAATAAAAAATAGTTCAATTAAATTAACAATAATATTTTATTATTAGTATTATTACAGATCCTAATATGAATCATTTTTGTTTTGTTTTAACCTAATTTCCCGGTACCTTACACATAGACAGATTAGAATTAGGTGGCAACACTGTCATATAATACAACCAAAAAGCTAATTATTGGCCTTGAACACGCATTATCACTTTATGATGGTTGTTAATTAATTTTAAAGTCAAAATATTAAGAAAAGTAAACATATTATAGTTATGTTACGAATCAAATAAGGAAAGAATTTTGAAGTCCTACATATTAGGATTTTTATGTATTATAAACAAGGAAGGATTCAATATTCAATATTTTAGATGATTTTAAAATTTTAAATATTAGAAAAATAATAAAATGACTATTTTGTCTAGTGTGAACTCCATTTTAACAGGGTAAAAAAGACGAACGATATTTCGTTAAGGGTGTTCGTGCTTTTAATATAGTACAGATAGCTAATTTCGGTTATTATGGACAACTGCATATTAGTAGTTCTTTTTAAGATGACACGATAGTTGTGTAGAAATTAGACGATTTAGTTGTTAGTTGTTACTTCGTGGAAGTACTGACAAGAAATCTCTTCTGATCAAGTAGGGCGGCTCAACATTGTCGGTGGCCTAAAGTCAAATCTTGATGAGAGCCTTAATTTCTTTGTTTTACTAAAATATTTCTTTATATTTTCATTTAAAGTATATTTTCCTAATTTCTTGAACTGCGAAGTAACTAATAATTTTATTAGTAACTTATTCTAATAGTTCTATTTCAATTGATCATACGACTAATCCTTTTATTCTCTACTAAGACGTTGTTAATGCTAGGTAAAATTTTATCAATTTTTATTTAGACAAACTTTTTTCCGCAGATATAATTGTTATAGGAACATTATTCTTTGAGAAATATAAGTATTTGAGAAAAACTAAGGTTTTGTTATCTGATCGAGTATATTGATTAGAGTATTGTCTTTTACTTGTAGTATTTTCTTTAACACTTTTAATTGAAAAAATACGTCCAAACTATCAGTATCAGAGTGACTATTATATTTTTATTGAGGTTGAGGCAATAATTGTTTTAGATTCTTATGTTCTAGTGATCTCGAAATTTTCACACAAAAATAGAAAATCAAAAATATTTTATACATTTCGAATTATTCAAATCTTAATGGTTAACATTAACAACAAATCAAAAATTTCTTTTCCTTTTTTATTAAAAATTATACGTAATACTTTAAGTTGTTCAGAATATTTTTTAAAAAAATTAGTAGTAATTTATAAAGCTACTACTAGTAGTGAAAAATGGCCCCCCAAAATTTTGGGGGCCTAAAGCCATTGCTTTGGTTGCCTCACCCTTCAGCCGGCACTGCTCCTGAGATATCAATGTATTCTCCTTTGATCCTTTTTGTTGGAGCTATTACAAATTTAATGACTCGAATCGACGACCCTAGGGTTGTAGGTTGGGTGCTAACCAATTGGGACATATATCAGGTATTCCTTTGATGATACATACTGTATACTCACATGTTTTTATTTTACGGTTGAGTTCGTCTTAAGCTCATTCATTTCATACAAAATCACACGATTTCATATTAGATAATTTTTCTTGCTGTTAGTATTACATGTAAGAGAACCTTAGAATTAGTTACCCAGTGTGTTAGGAAGAACAAAGCTGGTAATTAACTAGGGACTAACAATTCATTCCGCTCCTAATTAATTATAGTGAAGCAAATGAAGCATTTTACACTGTTCAAGGGAAAACAATTCAATCATAGCGAAGTCAAAATTGAAATGCAATTGTCCTAGCGGAACTGTTTTACTCTTTATCAACCATGTTTTTAAAAAAATGAAAAAATCTTAAGTGACACACTGGAAAATAAAGATATTAAGAATGAACTTAAATTATATACACTGTTAGAACGTAATCAGTGGAGGATATATCTAAAGGCCGCCAACAATATCTAAAGGCCGCCAACATGTCGTGGGTTCCCCAGAATCAGTAGCTTTTGTACAGTCCTTGTATATGTATTAAAAGATTTATTAAATATTTATAAATATTTTATTACGAACCTAATTACTAATTTAAAATGACTGTAAAAATTCATAAATTTTAAATTTTGAACCCGCCTACAAAAATTGCCGTAGCATTTATCTGCAAGCATTGTACCGTAGTATTTTTCTTAAAATGGGAAATCGTGAGGGAGAAGCCAGGAATCTTTGTGGTGTTGGGACTTTTTGTGAGGACCAAGGTACCAACAAATCAATCCAAACATTTAATAAAGCAACTCTCTAGGTACCTTTTTAAATATACATATAATTAATTTTTATGCATATATAGACAGGCAATAATTATGTTACATTATTAGGATAAGTTATTTACAATAATATTTAACTATTTAAAGCAAGTCTAATATAATTTAATTATTTGAAAAATAAAGTAAATAATTAACTTGATATAACATGTTAAAATACCCGACAATAAAGAAAATGGTCTTTCCACTGTCTATGTTTGTGTGTATAGGTTAACTCCCACATACAAAGGTAATTTTTAGGTTCGTGTATGATATAACACACACACACACACACAAAAAACAAAAACAAAAACTCATGTCTTGCATGAGTTTATGTTTAGCACTAAGCAGGACTAGCTTTCTCTTTTTTCTTTTTCTTTTTCTTTTTAATTTTATGAGTAAAAATAATGGGAGGTAGGAGATGTAGTAATATATGGACAAATACTAAACCATGTGGAAAGTAAAAAAGAGAATTTTGAGATTCTCTAAAACGTAATTTCTATTTCATGTTGCTCAGTCCTTAGGTGCGGAGTTAGAAGTCCAAAACAGGTTCGATTACATTCAGTTGTTTTTGTATAAAAATGTATTTTTATTAAGAATTAATCACACACACATACATTTAAAATTTAGTTATTAGCATTTAAAGTAATCGTTCAAAAATTTAGAACTATAAAATTAAAATCCTCATTTAGCCTTTTTTCAGTCCTAGCTACACTATTATGTGAAATGCAAACATGAATAACGTAAATAACAGCTCGATCTCATTGACTAAAGCTCAACAGCTTCTAAACCCACATTAACAATGATATGTAATTTTATGAGCTAACTTGAAAAATAATAGTCTTGGGCTCTTGGCGCTTATTCGTGTATCTAAACATATAGTTAATATGTTAATTAAGAAATTTAGTTAGAGAATCTGTAAGAGCAAATACAGTTTTTTTTGCCGGCCAAGTAGCTCGATTGCTGTAGTACGCCACGAATTTTTATCGGTGACCTTTTTAAGGACTAATGTTTAACTTTTCTCCCCGTTAATAAAAGCAATACAAATATAGGTATTCGTCAAAACTTTTCCTTCTCCTTCTCCTTCTCCTTCTCCTTCTCCTCCTCCTGTAGAAACTTACAGATCTTCTCCTTCTTTGTCCTCCTTCTTCCAAGGGAACTAATGGGAAAAATCGAAAAACGAGAACCCAGATAGAAAAATAGATAAAGAATGAGATCACACTTGAAAAACATTAAAACAAAAAACAAGAATTAATTTTGGTTTGGGACTACTTGATGAATCAAATGTAACGACCCGGCCGATCGTTTTGAGAGTATTAGCCTCGATCCCTTATTTATTGCTCACTCTATTTCATTTTGTGGTTATGTGACTTGTCGGGATGCTTGGTGTCGGATTCAGGTGAGCTTTCGGGTGCAATGGGACACTTAGTCCCTAAATTGGAAGCTTAAGTTGAAAAGGTTGACCATAGTTTGACTTATGTGAAGACGACTCCAGAATGGAGTTTCGATGGTTCCAATAATTTCGTATGGTGATTTTGGTCTTAGGAGCATATTCGAATGTTGGTTTGGAGGTCCGTAGGTCATTTCGGCGTTAATTGGCGAAAGTTGGAAATTGGTGGAATTTTTGAAAAGTTTGACCGGGAGTGGACTTTTTGGATATCGGGGTCAGATTCCGATTTCGAAAGATGGAATAGGTCCATAATATCAATTATGACCTGTGTGTGAAATTTGGGTCAATCGGACGTGATTTGATAGGTTTTGGCATCGGATGTAGAAGTTAGAAGTTCTAAAGTTCATTAGGCTTGAATCGATGCGCAATCTGTATTTTTAGCATTGTTTGATGTGATTTTGGCCTCGAGTAGGTCCCTTATGTGTTTTGAAACTTGTTGGTATATTCGGACGGGGTCCCGGAGGTCTAAGTGTAATTCGGATTGAATCCGGAACAAGTTTGGACTTGCTGCATTTGTGAAGCACTGCTGCTTCTAGTGCTATTACACCTGCGCATTTTGGGTCGCAGGTGCGGCGCCGCATGAGCGACCCTTGAGCCGCAGAAGCGAGGGTTGGTTAGGCCAGCTGGGTCTGCAGGTGCGTACAATTATGCGCAGGAGCGACATCGCGGGTGCGAGAGAAGCACCGCAGAAGCGGAAGGGGGCTAGCCAGCCCTGGCAACGCATGAGTGAAACTATTTCGCAGGTGCGCAATTCTGGTCCGTAGAAGCCGAATCTCCTGACCTTAGTGGGAACCGCACCTGTGATAATATTTTCTGCAGGTGTGGCATCGCAGATGCGACTAAGTGACCGCAGGTGCGGAATCACTGGGAAGAAAAGGCCTAAGCTCGAGGGTTTGATTCATTATCCATTTTTAGACATAGAGAGCTCGATTTTGTGGCAATGTTTCGAGAGATTTTTAAGAAAATCATTGGGGAAAGAGATTCTAACTCGGTTTTAGTTAAATTACACGAATCTATTATTGTTTTCATCATTTAATTAGTATTTTTAATTAGAAATTTGGGGGAAAACTGAGAAAACTTCTTAGGCTAAAATTTGGGGATTTGAAAGGCGATTTGAGGACGGATTTGAGTAATTCTTGTATGGCTAGACTCGATATCGAATGAGTGTTCGGATTTTTATAATTTTGGTCGGCATCGGAGACGTGGGCCCGGGTCGACTCTTTTGGGCGATTTTTCTAATTCTTGCAAAAATCATAATTTCATTAGTTAGATTAGTTTCCTATAGTTATATTTATAGTATGTAATAAGTTTTGGCTAGATTTGAGCCGTTCGGAGTCGGAAAATCAAGGGAAAGGCCTTCGTATTGATTGATTGAGCGAGGTTTGAGGTAAGTGACTTGTCTAATCTTGTGTGGGAAAAGCTTTCCTTAGGATTTGGTACTGTTATGGTAAATTGCAATATCTGAAGGCCGTGTCAGCGAGAGAATGAGTGCGTACTCAGGCTAAATGTTAAAAATCCGATTTTTACCAAGTAGTTTCCTTTTATTTCCTTAATTGAGTTTCTCTAGCATGTGTTTTCATCATGTTTAGCCTAATTTCATATGTCTACGTGTCTTATCTCTTATTTGCAAATTATACAATATGCTTAGTTAAATTACCTGTTTCCTTGATTCCGTATTCATTATTTAATTGTGGGATTCTTTGCTTGAAATATCATTGTTTCATTTGTTACGTTTTGGTTTTTGTGATTATTGTTTAGGTGATTGTTTGGTTCTGGCACTAGGTTTCTGCCGTGCGGATTGTTATTGTGGCATGAGGGTTCTGTCGTGCGGATTGTTATTGTGGCACGAGATTTCTACCGTGCGGGTTGTTATTGTGGCATTAGGTTTCTGTCGTGCGGATTGTTATTGTAGCACGAGGTTTCTACCGTGAGGGTTGTTATTGTGGCACTAGGTTTCTGTCGTATGGATTGTTATTATGGCATGAGGTTTATGCCGTGCGGATTGTTATTGTGGCACGAAGTGTTTGCCGGGCGGGTTGTTATTGTTTGCACGAGATTTTTGCCGTGCCATTGTGAGACATTTACTTTTGGACTATGAGGAGGTACCTCGAGAGTGCCCTGTTGATTTTCTCTATTTGTTATATTGTTTGTTGTTATTGTTCGTTAACTTGTAAGATCCTTGATTCCTTACGTGTGCATTTGTCTTCTTGATTCCGTATTGTTACCTTCCGTAAATTTCTATTGTTACACTTTCCTGCCATTTTATTATATCATTATATCTTTTGCCTTGTTTCTTATTATTCCCATTAGGGCCCTGACCTATCCTCGTCACTACTCTACCGAGGTTAGGTTTGGCACTTACTAGGTACCATTATTGTGTACTCATACTATACTTCTGCACATATTTTTGTGCAGATCCAGGCGCATCCTATCATCCTCAATATTAGAGTGTTGTGATGCTACTTAAAGACTTCAAGGTACACCTGCTCGCGTCCGCAGTCCTCGCAGTCCCCTTCTATCCCATCTTTTCCTTGTTTCTTATGTTTTGCCAGAGAGTGATGTATAGGATATTTGCAATATTGTATCTAGAGCTTGTGACTTATATCTATTGGCCTTTAGGAGTTGTTTATACTTTGAGTTACAGTTTTATTTATTACAGTTGTTGACGTTTTGAGTTTTAGCTTAATATTTCAGTTATTCCGCATACTCGTTAGGCTTACCTAGGTGTCGTCACGACATCCTACTGAGGAAAATTGGGGTCGTGACAAGTAGGTATCAAAGCTCTAGGTTCATAGGCGTTATGAGTCACAAGCAGGTTCAGTAGAGTTTCGCGGATCGGTGTGGAGACGTCTGTACTTATCTTCGGGGGGCTATGGAATTGTTAGGAAAAGCTTCACTTCTTTGATTCATTTTCATGCAAAATTGTTGATTTCAGTATTCTAAACTTTTGTCTTTCTATTCTCTCACAGATGGTGAGGACACGTACAACTAGATCAGATGACTAGACTTTCGCGCCCCCTGCTAGGGCCGCAAGAGGCCGGGGCCGGGGTAGAGTCCGATGACGTCTACGTGGTGCAGCCAGAGTACCCGCATGTGCTGCTATAGAGGATCCACTAGTAGCTCTTGTTGGAGAGCAGGCACCTGAGACGCTTGTTACTCCACCAGCCCTCTAGAATATTCTCGCCCAGTTTCTGAGCATGTTCAACACTTTGGATGAGGCAGGGTTGATACCACTTGCTCCTGCCACATCTCAGGCCGGGGGAGGAGCACACACTCCTGCCGCCCGTACCCCAGAGTAGCGGGTCCAGGTCGATCAAGTGCTAGAGGTCATACCAGTGCAACCAACTGCCCCAGTTCAGCCCGAGGCTAGGGCAGCAGTTTCTGAGGAGGAGAAACTCAGGCTCGAGAGGTACAAGAAGTACCACCCTCCTACTTTCAGTGGCTTGGCGTCAGAGGATTACCAGGATTTTCTTGAGGAGTGCCACCGTATCCTCTATACTATGGGTGTTGCAGAGTCTAGTGGGGTTGTTTTCACTACGTTCCAGTTTAGAGGAGCGACTTATCAGTGGTGGCGAGCATATGAGTTGGGTAGTCCAGCCAAGGCAGCTTCACTCACTTGGAATCAGTTCTCAGATATGTTCTTAAGGAAGTATGTTTCCCAGAGTCTCAGAAATGCATGGCGCGCAGAGTTTAAGCATTTGCGCCAGGGTTCTATGACCATGTCGGAGTATGCGGTCTGGTTCACTAATTTGGCTAGGCATGCACCAGCCTTGGTTGTTACTGTTAGAGAGCGGGTCCGTTGATTTATCGAGGGGCTCAACCCCAGTATCAGATTTAGCATGGCCCGAGAGTTGGAGATGGACATGACATACCAGCAAATAGTAAGGATTGCTAGGAGATTGGAGGGTATGCTGACTCGGAAGAGAGAGGCCAAGAGGTATCGAGAGTCTGGCACATATAGTGGTACTCGTGCCCCAGCTGCAACTCATCAGGGTAGGGGCTATGTGAGTCGCCCTTTTCATTCAGCACTTCCAGCTGCCAGCGGTATTCCGGCCACTCCTAGGCCCTAGGCTCCCTATTATGCACTTTCATTGTCTAGTGCACCTCCTGCACGAGGTGCTTTCAGTGATCAGTCCAGCCGATCAGGCTCGAGCTATCCACCGCAGCCACGTCCTCCGAGAGATTGTTCTGAGTGTGGTGACACTCATCATATGGTGAAGGATTGCCGCAGATTCAGGAGGGGTGCACCTCCACAGACCACTCTAGCACCGCGTGCTCCACCGGGTCCTCAGACTATGGTTACAGCACCAGCTACCACTCCACCTGCATAGCCAACTAGAGGTGGAGGTTGAACAGAAAGAGGTCGCTCTAAAGGGGAAAGTCAGTCCATATATTATGCCCTTCCTGCTAGGACAGAGGTAGTTGCATCCGACTCTGTCATCACAGGTATTGTTCCGATCTGTCATAGAGATGCTTCAGTCTTATTTAATCCAGGCTCCACCTATTCCTATGTGTCATCTTATTTTTCTATGTATTTGGGTGTATCCCATGATTCTTTGAGTTCACATGTCTATGTGTCTACACCCGTGGGAGATTCAATTTTATTGTTGATCGTGTGTATCGGTGTTTGGTTGTTCTTAGTGGTTTTGAGATCAGAGCCGATTTATTGTTGCTCAATATGGTGGATTTTGATGTTATTTTAGGCATGGACTGGTTGTCACCCTATCATGCTATCCTTGATTGTCATGCCAAGACGGTGATGTTGGCTATGCCAGGTTTACCGCGGTTAGAGTGGAGAGGTACTTTAGATTATGTTCCTTGTAGGGTTGTCACATTTCTAAAGACTCAACGGATGGTTGAGAAGGGATGTGATGCGTATCTGGCATATGTGAGAGATGTTAGTGTTGATACTCCTGCCGTCAAGTCAGTTCTGGTAGTGAGGGATTATCCAGATGTATTCTTGGCGGATCTTCCAGGCATGCCTCACGACAGAGATATCAACTTTGGTAGTGATTTGTTACCGGTCACTCATCCCATTTCTATGCACCCTATCTTATGACCCTAGACGAGTTGAAAGAGTAAAAGGAACATTTACAAAAGTTGCTTGATAAGGGATTCATTCGGCCGAGTGTGTCACCTTGTGGTGCTCCGGTCTTATTTGTAAAGAATAAGTATGGTTCTATGCGTATGTGTATTAATTATTGCCAGTTGAACAAGGTTACATTGAAGAGCAAGTATCCATTGCCATGTATTGATGACCTATTTGATAAGCTTCAAGGTGCTAGAGTGTTCTCTAAGATCGACTTACATTCAACCTAACATTAGTTGATGATTCGGGAGCCAGATATCCCGAAGACTGCTTTCAGAACTCGGTATGGTCATTACGAGTTCCTTGTGATGTCTTTTGGGTTGACCAACGCCCCAGCAGCATTCATGCACTTGATGAATAGTGTATTTCAGACCTATCTTGTCTCATTGTTCATTGTGTTTATTGACGACATTCTGGTGTACTCCCGGAGCCGGGAGGATCAGGAGCAGTACCTGAGGACTGCGCTTCAGACCTTGAGAGAAAAGTAATATGCAAAATTTTTGAAGTGTGAATTCTGGCGAGATTCAGTGGCGATTTTGGTTCATGTAGTATCGAGTGAGTGGATCAAGGTAGATCCGAAGAAGATTGAAGCAGTACGGAGTGATGTTGCCCAAACTCACACCACTAATTTAAGTTGCGAGGTGGTCGATGCAATAATAAAAACCCAACGCGAGTCGGGGTCGATTCCACAGGGAGCTTGATGTGGGATTAGGTATATACCTAGTGTGAATGTATGCCGTGCCTAAGATTACACTTTCACATTTTCAATTGTTGTTTCTACTTCTACTTTTACGCTAATGCTTGTAATTGTAAAGCTAAGAGACAATGTTTTTGGTTTTGGTTATTTTTCAAGTTATAAAAGATCTAGGGTTGCGACTTCCGCCTAGTTGGTTACCAAACGGATTTAGAGCTTTAGGGCAAGTTTGGTTGATTGGGCTACAATATAGCAATCACACTCTGTTGCTCACTCTATACCTCTCGGTAGTTTGAGTGATTTTGCCCAAATTGGCTTTCTCAAGTCCAAATGGGTATCTCACGAAACAAGTGATAAATGCTCAAGTTGGGTCTTATTATCTCAAGAATCGACCCTTTAATTAGGGCTATCAATTTCTTGAGTTCACCCCAAATTCTTGTTAGCCAAGATTTCCTAGACTTAGTCTCACTTTCTCAAGTAAAAACTAAGTCAATTAGGCATGAATCAACGTTTGCAACCATCAATTCTCAAATTCAAGAAAGAACTAGGCTAAGTATCACATACCCAATCATAAATAAGCCCTAAATCAATCATCCATTAAGTTCCCATACTAGGATTGAGTCACAACCCTAGCTAAGGGTTTAGCTACTCATGGAAAATGAAGAAATTAAAGAAGAAACTAAGACAAAATGCATAATAATTGATTAAGGAAAGAAAATCTAATGTTTAAATGCTAAACTAGCACAAAGTTACCCAATACAGTAAATAAAAACGGCTCTAAGTGTTCAGGTGCACCAAACTTGACCTAAAAATGGCAAAAAGATCTATTTATATCAAGTTGAAAATATCTGACAAAATTTCCCCTGCAAAGGTTGTGCTGCCGCAAAATTATGTGTGCGGTATGCACTTTGAGATTGACTGGTCAGGTTGACTTGCTGCGATCGCATAAAAGTGAGATGCGGCCGCACTTCCTCTAATTGTGCGGACCGCACATTTATGAGTGTGGCCGCATTTTGGCATCCTGCAGCCGCACAATAATAGTGCGGTCCGCACATCTTCAAGCTCCCACACTACAAGTCTCTGAATCTAGTATGTGAAGAAATTCTATCAGTGCATCTTCAGAGTTTGCGGCTGCACACAGTATTGTGCGGTCAGCACTGTAGCCCTTTTTGCCTTGTTTTGGTTCTTATCCAATTTTACTCATTTTTGAGTTGATTTTCACATCTTTGGCTCGTTTCCCAATATTCCTGCAAGAAAGCACATTTCATTAGTTCTCGGGAATACCTTTAAGATTTTTTAGCTAAAACGTAAGTAAAAGTGAGCAAATAAGCGGTCAAAATCCCTACTTATCAACTCCACCAAACTTAAGCTTTTCCTTGTCCTCAATCAATTAAGGAAATGTCCCACCTCCACTAGAAAAGTGCTATTTCAGCTGGCCTAAGTTGAATCAAACACAAATCAATTGGGACCAACAATTACCCATATGCTCATGAATCATTATCAAGCTTATGATTTGAATGTTAAAGCACAAATGGCTCTAATGCGACGCTTGGGCATCAAGGGTTGACTTTGTTCATCAAGAAAGCTCGCACTTTTATGCAGGTCACTGTGGATCCCAAACTCCTCCTCATATACTCTCCGGAAGCTAATCTCACTCACGAATGAAGAATTCAATTCAATGACTCGAGAAAGACTCGCTCATCACTCTCAAAAGTATGTCACAAGCTCGGCTCTAAGTACCATATGTTTGCCCCTCATGTAGATCACCACTAATGTAAGCTCGCTCGGCTTGAAATCACGTGGGGGTTTTTCGGCATGTAATGAATGCTTTTGGACTAAGGAGGGAAATATCAGAATGGAATTATTTCATCTTTCCTTTAGCATTTCATATTCTCTTTTTGGCTCTTACTTTGCCGACTCTTTGAGTCATTTTCTTTTCCCTTAGGTGGATTAGAGAGACTTGACATCACTCTTTCTTTGTCATGCTATTCATACCTTCCTTCTTTGTTATCTCTATGCTTTGGACTTTTGCTTTCTTTTGCATCTTTTCAACCCTTTTATATTATTCAATTTCTTTTCGTGTTTTTTTTTTTGTTCTTCCTTTCTTTTTTCTTTGCCTTTCCTCTTCTTCATTTCTTTTCTATTTTTGTGCCTTGAGACCATCTTTAAACCCCTCGTCTCTCCCCCAAACTTATGTTTTTGCTATTTGAATCACATGAGTGCTAAAGAAAGTTCGGGTGCCAAGAGAAAGTCACTATAAAACGGTAAAAGGCTTGTAATGTGGTTATCGAATGAAAAGGCTTTAGGCTCAAAAGGGTTTACTAAGTATGATATCATTGGTCGGACATGGAAGGTTTCAAAACGGGTCAAGGAAAGCCAACCATCACTTCTCAAGCTAGGCTAACTTAGAATTCCGCCTAGAAACACTTTCGGGGCAAGTTCTAGACTACTCACACGGGTACTTGGACTTGTAACAAAATACCTCACCTCTCACACAACCGGATTATCAAAGAGAATAGAGTCGAGGACCCATAACAACTGCATTCAATATTGAAAATCGCTAATGGTTCAACTAAACCACCCGATGATTGCCTAAATCAACACAAGAGTCACAAGGTCACTAACTAGGGCTATTTCTTTACAAAAACTTATTTTTAACCATAAGCGTGTAGTTAAGTATGTTGGTACCAAGTGAAGCATGCTTGACCCTTATTTATTCATTAATACCCTAATTTACTCACGCCATCCATCATTGGGAAGAGTCACCGGTTCACACAAGACCCATCTTTGGAAAGAACCGTAGCATTAAGAAAACCAAAGGCTTATTGTTCACTAAAATAGAAAAAGAAGCTAACAAATCAAAAAGAAGCTAGTAAATTAACTAAGAAGCTATACTATTAAGAAAACAAAATGAAGAAGTTATGAAATAAACTGCTGAAAGTAAGGCAAATAAATATACAAACCGAGAGGAATAGAATATATACATAATGAGGGAAAAAATAAAAAATAAAAGAAAAGGAGTATTAAAGTTATTACAGACCCAAAAGTAATCAAATGTCATCAAAATATATCAGTGTTATCCAAAATGAACCAAAATCGACCACCCCCTAGAATAAGAACGAGCATTGTCCTCAATGCTTAGTACAATCAAAACAAAAGAGGATAGAGAGTAAAGAAAACTCCCTATGTGGTCTCAGGGTGACAGACAGCATTACCACCCTCAGTCTCCTCCAACTGTATCTCATCATCACCGGGCGGAGGGATTACAGGGTTGGTGAGCATCTGAAGCATCTCCTCAGCAGTGGGGGCAGTGAGATCTGGTTCGTCAGACTGGCCAGCTGGTGTCTCTGCTGATGGCGCCGCTGGATTAGCTGGTACTGATGGATCTGTCTCCATCAGTAGGTCAAAAGGCAAGTCACTTGCTGCTGCTATCTTCGTCACCTCCTTTCTCAAACTCTCCGTTGCTTTCTTTGAAGCCTGGGATTTCCTCATCTTCTTCACCTGCTTGGTCAACTCCTCAATAG
>AWOL01S0104647.1:0-24601 GCA_000715115.1 Nicotiana otophora | reverse complement strand
TTTCCAAGTTTGGCAAAATCTATGAGAATATATATTAACAAGTCAAACAACAAAAATATTAAATAAACTATTTATAAAAATAATATACAATCAAACAAATTAAAATATTGCTACCTTGTTCTAGTTGCTCGAGAACATCTAAATCTTCCTCAACACGTATAGGTAATGGCTCACTCTGAATCCAATCTTGAAGGCACACTAGAACTTCCACCAATTTAGGAGTCAATGAACTCCTAAATGAATCAAGAATACGCCCTCCAGTGCTAAATGCACATTCAGATGCAACACTTGAAATAGGAATAGATAACACATCCCGAGCCATATCAGCAAGAATGGGGAATCTAGGTGAGTTTACTTTTCACCAAAGCAATATATTAGAGTCTGTTACAATGACCTCATAAAATGATAATCGAAAATCCAGAATTATAAAACATGAACACAAAATAAAGAATTGAAACTAATCAAAAAATCTATATTTTTATTGAAATCTACCGTAAAACTCAAAAGAAATGAACGAAATTAGTTCTTAAGAAAGAAGTAATTAAAGTTCAGACTTTGGAATACAAACTTACGGTTCTTACTTTAAGATTTTAAGAAAGTGGTTGTACTTTTAATTTTGAAGAAGAAGTGATGAAGAATGGAATAAGAATCTGAAGAGTGAAATGCGGCTGGGAAAATTGGGAGAAAAAGAGAGAATGAAGCCCTAGATGTATTTATATACTTAAGGGTAAAATTATAATTTTATTAAATCTTATTGGGATATCGGTTAACCTGTTAAGAATATTGGGCAAACCGAGACCCGAACCGATAACCCAATAGTGAAAAATTACTAAACTGTTACCGAATCGTTAACTCAATAATCCGATAATGATACCCCAATAAGCTTTTTTCGGTTCGGGCTATCGGTTATACCCGATATTTGCCCAACCCTATTGAGATGTGGCAGGAGCAAGTGGAACCAATCCAGCCTGAGCTAAGGTGCTGAACATGCTCAGAAACTGGGTTAGGGTCTCGTGGAGAGCTGGTGCAACAACATGTGTCTCACGTGTCTGCCCTCCAGTTGGAGCTACTGGAGGCTCCTCTGTAGCAGCTCGTGCTGATGCTTTGGCTGCACTGCGTGGACGTTCTCGGCCTCAGCCCCGGCCTCTCGCGGATCTAGCAGGGGGCACGGGTGCCTGGTCATCAGATCCGCATGTACATTTCCTCACCATCTGTGAGAGAATAGAATACAGAAGTTTAGAATTTTGAAGTCAACAATTTTGTACGACAAGGAATCAAAGAAGTATAATTTTTTCTAATAGTTCCATAGACTCCCGAAGATAAGTACAGACATCTCCCTACCGATCCGCAAGACTCTAATAAGTCGGCTTGTGACTCACGACACCTATGAACCTAAAGCTCTGATACCAACTTGTCACGACCCAAACTCCCTCCGTATAACGCCGTGATGGCACCTAGTCTCTACGACTAGGTAAGCCTAACAAATTTGCGGAAATAACATTACGAAAGTAAAATTTGGCAACTAAAAATAATGGATAACTAAATACTAGTAACAATGCCGCTCGGCATGTACAATAGCCAATACTTTATAATACACAATCTTCCCAAAACCTGGAACATCATAAGTCACAAACTACAGAAGGAAACTAGTATCTCTAATCACCAGAGTCTAACAAAAGAAGGACGGAAGGTAAATGACATAGGAGAGAATAGAGGGGGACTTTGAGGTCTACGAACGTGGCAGATGTACCTTGAAGTCTTCGTACAGCAGCAAGCACTCTCAGCTAATAGCGGGGCTAATAAGAAGCACCTAGATCTGCACACAAAATATGTGCAGAAGAGTAGCATGAGTATACCACAACGGTACCCAGTAAGTGCCAAGCTTAACCTCGGTCGAGTAGTGACGAGGTCGGGTCAGGCCTACTGGTATATAATAATCAAAGCAGGAAAATATACAGTATAATGAGAGACTAAAATTTAACAAAAGGAACATAGAAAGGCAACAATACAAAACATAGGGGTAAACAACATAGGATCTCCCGAGATACCGTCTCGTAGTCCCAAAATAAATATACAGGGAGAACTCTCGAGGTACCACCTCGTAGTCTCAAAAGTAAATATGTAGGAAGAACTCCCGAGGAACCACCTCGTAGTCTCAAAAGTAAATGTGCATGGAGAACTCCCGAGGAACCGCCTCGTAGTCTCAAAAGTAAATATATAGGGAGAACTCCCGAGGAACCGCCTCGTGGTCTCAAAAGTAAATGTGCAGGGAGAACTCCCGAAGAATCGCCTCGTAGTCTCAAAAGTAAATATGCAGGGAGAACTTCCGAGAAACCGCCTCGTAGTCTCAAAAGTAAACACACAGCTCAACTGATAAATATCATAGTTAATAGCAAGAATTATATAGTTAAGACTGATAAAGAACAAGGAAAAAAGGAAATCAACTAGGTATGCTTCACAGAGTTCAAATAAGCAGTTAAAGCATGTAGACATGCGATATTAAAGGGACCGGGTCCGTGTAATGACCTAACCGGTCATTTTGACTTTTAGAACCCCATTCCCCTAAATAAAACTTCTTGAATGTGATTTAATAATTTATGACTTACGGGGATGGTTGGTTCAGAATTTGAAAGTGATCGGGTTGAAATCGAAACAATTGGTTCCTTAGTTTGGCTTTAAAAGGCCAAGTTTGACTTCGATCAATATTTTGAAAAAATAACCCCGGAATCGGGATTTGATGATTCCAATAGGTTCGTATGATAATTTCGGACTTGGGCGTATGTTCGAATCGGGTTTTGGATAATCCGAAAACGTTTTGGCGCTTAATAGTGAAAACTAGCTAATTAAAGGCTTAAAGTTCTTAAAATTTGGTTTGGGGTAGGGTTTGGAGAAATTGAAGTCTGTTTAGAATTCTGAGTCTGCGAATAGCTCAGTATAGTGATTTAAGACTTGCACGCAAAATTTAGTGTCATTCCGAGTAGTATAAGTATATTTCGGCGCGGTCGGAGTAAGTTTGAAGAATTTGAAATTTCTAAGTTGAATCAATTTAGTTTGGGGTATGATTCTTAAATTTGATGTTGTTTTACATCTTTCGAGAGTTCGAGCGAGTCCATTTTATGATTTCAAACCTGCTGGTATGTTCGGGCGGGACTTCGGGGCCCCCGAGTGTTAACCGGACGAGGCTCGGATCAATTTTGGAATTTTGAAAAAGAGCTGAAGCTTCCAGCTTTTGGTATGATCGCACCTGCGCATGGGTAGCCGCAGGTACGAGCCACCAGTCACAGGTGCGAAGCTGAGGAGCAAGTCTGTCGCCGCAGGTGCGGAACTTTGGACGCACCTGCGAACGCGCATGTGCAAGAAATGGGCACACATACGAAGCTTGGCAGCGAGGGGAAAACTTGCACCTGCGACGCTTTTCCGCAGGTGCGGTACACCTCCGCAGGTGCGAAACCACTGTGTGGCAGAATGGTTAAAAATCAGGGCTCAACCATTTTTGAGCCCAGTTTTCTCCATTTTCGGGTGATTTCAGAGCTTTTGAGAGGGGATTTCAACTAACAACTTGAAGGTAAGTTAATTCTACATACTTTGAGTTAAATACATGGATTATGAGTAGATTATTACCGGTAAATCTTAAAAATCAGGGGTTTAGATGAAAAACCTAGAATTGTATAAAAAATAAATTTTTAACCCACGAAAATGGTTATGGAATTGGATAGAAATTATATATCTGAGTTCTAGAGATTATGGGTAATGTTTTCATCCAAAATTTTCCGGAATCTGGGTACGTGGGCCCATGGTGAATTTTAGGAATTTTATCATTTTGGATAAGGTAATTTATTTAATAGATAAATTTCGAATTATTGATCATGTATTAATTATTTGATATAACTTTTGGATAGTTTCGGATTTTTCAACATCGAATTGAGGTTTTACGCGATATTTAATCGGAAAAGTGGACTTTGAGACAAGGTAACCCATGGGTGATTAAATTGATAAATGTTGCTAATTGTGGGGGGCGACGTACGCGCGGGGCGACGAGAGTCCGTGCGTAGCTACTATTTATACTAAAGTTCGGGTAGTTTAGGACTCAAATCATGAATTACGTGTGTAAATTGTATTCTTTATTTAATTAAATTGTTTGAAATATATTGTGAATTGTTAGGGACAGTTAGTATAGAGATGAAAATCTCATATACTTAATTTCTGTTTAAATTAATTAATTATTAAAAGAAATTGTCCATCCTCTCGAACTAATCTTATAATGAATATACTCTCCTTCCGGAGGTACATAAGAAAATGTCCTCCTTTCTTGTGCAGCGGGACGAACGCCTCGGCGGTATAGATGCATCTATGGATCGCGTCGCATGTTCCTCGGCAGTGTACACGACACTCTAGATCGGGTCGTACGACCTCGGCAGAAATCGTGCCTAATAATAATAATAATAATAACACAATACCTTGATATTTTAAATTGCAGTTTGTGAATTTAATTAATAGATTAGAAATTGTTTTATTTGAAGGAATTTAATTATTTCTGCTGGTTAAATAAAATTATTGTTAACTCTGTGAATCATGTTGATTTAGATATTCTATTTTTTTCATTTCAATTATTATTATTGACCCTTAGTGAGTGTCAAAGTCGGCCATCTCGTCTCTAACTCTTCGAGATTAGGCTTGATACTTAATGGGTACACGTTGTTTACGTACTCATGCTACACTTGTTGCACTTTTTTGTTCGGGATCTGAGACATGTGCTATAGTTGGACCTATCGGCGCACACTCACGATATCCAGAGGCTTAGTGGTGAGTCGCCCTTCTGAGTCATTCTGCAGCAACCAATGCTTCTTCCTGGAGACTTTATTCTGTCTATTTTAATTCAGACAGTATTTAAAATTTTTGTATAATCTACTAGATTCTCATACACTTGTGACACCAGGTCTTGGCACACACTAGTAGAATGTTTGGATTTAATTATTTTCTTGGTTATTTTAATTTTCCAGATCTTTTCATATCGTCTTAATTATTGCAAGTAAGAAGAGTTTAATTATTCGGTAATTATTTTTTAAAAGAGTTGAATATGGTTTAAATCACTAATTGGCTTGCCTAGCTGTATCGTTGGACGCCATCACGACCTATAAGTGAAATTGGGTCGTGACAGTCCGTATCTACGAGCAATGGGCCGCACCTACGCGCCCGCTCTTACGGATTTTCTTCTACTTTTGCGATCCCTCACGCCCTGGCCCTTTCTGCTTCTGCGCTCCATCTTCCGCATCTGCGGATGCGCATATGCGGTTATACCTCCGCACCTGCGACCTCTGGCCTCTTCCTTCCAAACCACACCTGCGTCCATTGGCTCGCTTCTGCGGGCTCGCACCTGCGGTTAATGTTGCGCAGGTGCAGCAATTTCAGCTATTCTTCCAAAACCAAATTTGATCTGTTAACCATCCGAAATCAACTAGAGGCCCCGAGACCTCAACCAAACATACCAACAAGTCCTAAAATACTATACGAACTTAGTCGAGCCCTCAAATCACATCAAACATCGCTAAAAACACGAATCACCCTCTAATTCAAAACTTAATGAACTTGAAACTACAAATTTCTACAACCTATGTCGAAACCTATCAAATCAAGTCTGATTGACCTCAAATTTTGCACACCAATATTACGGACCTACTCCAACTTTCGAAATCGGAATCCGACCCCGATATCAAAAAGTCCGCTACCGGTCCAAATCTCCAAAATTTGACTTTCGCCATTTGAGGCCTAAATCAGCTATAGACCTCAAATTCATAGTCTGGACACTCTTCTAAGTCCAAAATCACCCAACGGAGCTAACGGAACCGATAGAACTCCATTCCGGAGTCGTCTTCATACAGTTCCGACTAGGCTCAAAATCCTAAGACTTAAACTTCCGTTTTAGGGACTAAGTTTCCCAAAACACTCTGAAACCAAAAATAAAACCCCCCGACAAGTCACATAAGTAGGAACATATACGGAAAAAGCAGAAAATAAGGGATCAGGGCTGTTACTCTCAAAACGACCGGCCAGATTGTTACAATAATAATATTTAATGTACCTAACAACATAAAAATATATGGAGTAATTATGTGAAGTTAATTGCCTACATAGTTGAAATTGGTTGAGATATCCACTTTTATACATTTAAAAACTAAATTATTCCTTTAACAAATAAATCTATGTTAAAAATTAAAATTAATACTTAATTTTTTTCTAATATTTAGATCTGTTAAATAAATTAAAGTTCTACCATAATTTTGATGGAATGTGATTTGTGGATCATACATTTGCACTAAAAGAATTTGATATATATATATATATATATTATAAAAACACGGAATTGTAATATGAGTTAACATTAATTTGTAATCCTTCATAAATGCATTTTATGCCAACAATAACAACAACAATAATTACACCCCAGTCCTAACTCCGCCTTTGTGATGTAACGACCCAACCGGCCGTTTTGACTGTTAGGACCATATTTTCCTAAATAGGACTCCCCGTATGTGCTTTTATTAATCTATGACTTGCGGGGATGGTTGGTTCGGAATTTGAAAGTGTTCGGGTTGAAATCGGAACACAATTTATGCTAAAGTCCGGGTAGTTTAAGACTCAAATCATAGACTACTTGCGTAAATTGTATTTTTTATTTAATTAAATTATGTGATATATATTGTGAATTGTTAGAGAAGATAGTAAAAGATAAAAATTTCATACACTTAATTTTCTGTTTAAATTAATTAATTATTAAATGAAATTGTTCATCCTCTCGAATTAATCTTATAATGAATATACTCTCCTTCCGGAGGTACATAAGAAAATGTCCTCCTTTCTTGTGGAGCGGACCGAATATTTCGGCAGAATAGATACATCTATGGATCGCACCGCACGTACCTCGGCAGTGTACACGACACTCTGGATTGGGCCGTATGACCTTGACAAAAATCGTGCCTGGTAATAATAATAATTACTCGTTACTTTGCTATTTTTAATTGCAATTTGTAAATTTAATTAATAGATTGAGAATTGTTATAATTGAAGGAATTTAACTGATAAATTAGAAATTATTGAAACTGAAAGAATTAATTATCTCTGCTTGTTAAGGAAATTATTGTTATTCCTATAAATGAGGCTAATTGATAAATTAAAAATTTATTGGAATTGAAGGAATTTAATTATTTCTGCTGGTTAAAGAAAATTATTGTAAATTCTATAAATCATGTCGATCTAAATATTGTTATTTTTATTTTATTTATTATTATTGACTCTTAGTGAGTGTCAAAGTCTGCCATCTCGTCTCTACCTCTTCGAGATTAGGCTTGATACTTACTCAGTTATTTTTCGTACTCATGCTGCACTTGCTGCACATTTTATTGTGCAAGTACATATATGTCTAGCGGCCTTGTGGATGCAGAGGTGTGGTTAAAATGCGGGGATTTAGGTGAGCTGCATTCTGTATTACGATCCGCAGCCAACAGAGTCTTCTTCAGAGTTATTTATATTTTTCCTGTCTAATTTGTATTATAGACAGATGTTGTATTTTATTCTTAATTTTTCTAGTAAATGCTCATGCACTTTTGACTTCGGGTTTTGGGAATAGTTGTGAATTGTTTAGAAATTTAGTTGCTAAAAATATTTATCATTTACTCTATGAGTTCTATCTTTATTATTTCATTGAAGAAATTTTGATTTCAAAAATACTAAAATGGGTAACTAAGCTAAGTATGTATTGTTGGCTTGCCTGACAGCGGTGTCCGACGCCATCACGACCTTAAAGGATTTTGGGTCGTGACATGTGAGCTCGCTTACATTGGATGTCCCAAGCTAGCATAAAGGAGGACAATTACGGTAGGCAGCAGCCAACGTAAAACTTGCTAATTCATAATGAATTCATGTACGATAAAATCATAATTATATCTAATAATTAAGTTTTGACATAACTAAAATTTAAAACTTTGAGGACTTCTATAGGGGCATAACTTCTTCTTTTATTGAGATAGTTAAATAAAATCGACAATCATCATTCTCACGATTTTATATTATTTTTTTGTTAACTATTACTTATATAACTCAAAACTCTAAGATAATGCTTATATGATTTTTTTAAAACTTTTGTTTTTTTAGACAAAGTTCACGCGCAACGCGCGTACTCTAAGACTAGTTCTACAAAAAGGTGTAAACACAGTAGATAAAATGTCTCCATTTCTAACTGGTGGGATGGAATTCATGATTATTTTTGCAAAACTGGAGGTGTTTTTTTAAAAAAAAATATTTAAAAGGTACTTATTTTGGAGAGTTTAAAATCATTAATCAAGTTTTTGAAAATAATAATTGATTCTGAATATAGTCGCATGCAGAAGCTATTTTTTGCGAAAAATTAGTAGCTTCTCCTTGGAAGCAGAGAAAAGAGAAACATAAAAATAATTATATTATCAGATAAAAACACCTTTATAAATTAAGGCATGCACATAGCCCTGACATAGGGGTGACTGAAATTAACGGGACAATAATTGCTTACCTTATTACACGTTATAAATATATAATACATAACGTGCATGGCATGGCACAATTAGCTTAGCATGCCATGTTATCAATATATAAAGAGAAGAAACTTGCACAGCATAGCAGTGGTGATCACTGGATTCCGGTTATTTTTGCAAGTGTCTAAACTCTAAAGTACAGTGTTGTGAGAAAGTTCTTCTCACAGGGTGTTTATTTTCTTGTATTTTGATTCCCATAATAAAAATTCTGGATTCATGTGACCAAGAGGTCACAAGTTCGAGCCGTTGAAATAGTCTCTTGCAGAAATACATGATAAGGTTGAGTACAATAGACCCTTGTGTGGTCCGACCCTTCCCCAATGCGCGTGAGAACACCGGGTTGCCCTTTTTAGGAAAACAAGGATCAAGTCTTGATAGATCGTCTACTTTCTCATCAATAATCATTCCTTTTCTCCGTTACTTAATTCAGTTTGTATATTGACTCTTTTTATAGTGCAAGCTCTTAACAATATTCTATGAGTGCAGATCAGGAGGCAGATGCCTTACTGTAGAGTATACAGACAAAGTTGGAGAGCTAGCAAAAAAATATATATGGTCTAAAGCTGCATATTGATGGCGCCCGTATATTCAATGCATCAGTTGCGAGTATATAGTTTCTTGTTTGTTAGTGTGCAGTTACATTAATAGTACTATACCTCGAGTCAAATGGACAGATATTTCAGGAGATCTGAAAGATAATTAGAGAGCTAAATCTGAACTAGCACATAGAATACATAATCTAAAAACTTGGGAATATCCTCGTGTTGGAACGTGGATTGATCATTGATCAAATGCTAGTTATTTGGATAGGTTACGGACAGAAGCATAGTTTCATCATTTGACATAGGACAAGGCGTTATGAATGTTATTTTGCTGCTGAATAAATTAGAAGGAAAAATAAGTGCGTCCCGGTGCACTAAGCTCCCACTATATACGGAGTCTAGGGAATGATCGGACCACAAAGGTCTATTGTACGCAGCCTTACCCTGTATTAATTTCTGTAAGAGGTTGTTTCCACGGCTCGAATCCGTGACTTCCTGGTCATGGGGCAACTTTACCAGATACGCCAAGACTCTCCTTCAAATTGATAAATAATGGTACATTCGGATAAATGATGAATGTTTACATACCTAGGTGCACATCCTCCTGTTATTCCGTAATCATACTTGTGCACTATAGCTCAAGTGCCTTGTATTGCCTATAACTTTGATTGATTTGAATTATATAGTTATTTCTGGTCCATTCTAATGGTCCATTCTAATAGCTTGGATGGTTGTTACCTATTGTATTTATTGTATTATACTATATTGTTACTTTAAATATAATGTTTGTTTTAATTGTTACTAAAATTTTATTATATCGTATCGTTAAATCTGTCATTATGTAACGATGAAAAGTGTTACTTTATGGAATGACCGTTTGGTATGGTTGCATCGTTACTTTTTTTTTCCTCTCATCTTGTCATTAATTCATTATCATTAAATAATTATATTTTATCCTTTGCTCTACCTTTTATATAATAATTCTACCCTGTACGTGTCTTACTTTTCTTTATGATATTGCAAGTTTATTCTTCGTATTATTGGTGCATAACATCATGAAACTATGACAAATAATACAATTTATTCAAACATTGTATACATTAGAACAATACAATACAATATTATACGATACATTATGAAAAATCATCCAAACAAGTTGTAAGGCAAAATACCACATTATGATCTTCATAGCATGATATCTATAGAAGAAACTAGTTAGAACCGAACTATGTACTAGACTCGTAAAGGATGTTGCCTTTTAAGGGACGTTTGCACCCAAGAAATTTTTTTTAAAAAAAATAGAAGAAAGAAAAAAACATTCTATGCTCTGTGGTTGTAATGCATGACAAGGATATTAGTGTATATCGTTTTTGCTCATTCAAGAATATGCGCAGGCATGCTTATCGAAAGGTCTTGGCGCTCTAGCTGGATGTGTGATTATTGGTTCAAAGAGCTTCATTGCCAAGGTAGCTTATACTTATGTATATCATTGAAGAAGTTAGTTGTTCTCTGCTGCAGGATTTGTCACCTAACTTAATATTTCCTCCATTTTCTAGGCAAAAATTCTGAGGAAGACTCTAGGTGGAGGAATGCGACAGATTGGTGTTCTGTGTGCTGCTGCTTCTGTCGCTTTACAAGAAAATCTTGTTAAGTTGGAAGGAGACCACAGAAAGGCTAAAATTTTAGCAGGTAATGTTTTCTCCATTTGGTTAGGTATAAAGGGAAGTCCAATTCACTAAGCTTCTGCTATGCGCGGGGTCCGAGGAAGTGTCGGACCACAAGGGTCTATTGTACGCAATCTTACCCTGCATTTCTGCAAGAGGCTATTTTCACGGCTTAAATGTATGACCTCCTAGTCATATTATAACAACTTTATCAGTTATACCAAGGCGATCCCCTTCCCATTTGGTAAGGCATATTTACTTAAAAACTTTTATTCATCTGTACAATGATTCAATTTACTTCTCAGAGGAACTTAACAAAATCAAAGGGCTAAAAGTCGATATTGCTACTGTAGATACCAACATTGTAAGTTGATTTATCAACTCCAATGCAAAATAAATTCAGCTCCTTCAGAAATATTATAATAAGATTCATTTTTTGCCATCAGGTATATTGTCATATACTAAAAGGGTCCAAGATCAATAGAACAGATTTGTGTAAGACTTTGGAACAACACGGTACCAGAAGGACCACAAAGGTGTGCTTGCATTGTTTAATTTATGCATGCATGAAGAAATGTTGACACGTATGTTGGGTTAAAACGACATAATGATACTCTTAACATAGTGTCATATTGTTCGTTCTGGATCAAGTCTGCACGGTTTTCTCAAAAGACCTCACACCATTAAAAGATCCCTACACCTTAAATTATATGTAGGCTCCCAATCTTTTCAGTTACTATTCTCCCGTCTAACTAAGTTCGACGTTGCTCGTGACGACAATCCACAAGTCAATTTCCAAGGTGTCACCCACATTGTTAGAGTATTATGGCAACCGAAAGCCCGCAACTAGCTTCTTCTTGTGTACGTGCCGCCCCTCACTATCATTCTACCATGTCCATACTCACCCCGCTGAATATGGGCTCTGATACCAGTTGTTGGGCTAAAATGGCTTAATGACGCTCTTAACATAGTGTGATGTTGTCCGTTTTGGGTCAAGTCCTCACGGTTTTCCTCAAAAGGTCCCGCACCATTAAGAAATTCCTACACCTTATATGTAGGCTCCCAATTTTTTCAACTACCAAAGTGGTACTTCGTTCGCACAATCAACAATGTACGCACAATGGCATACGTAGGATTTTATATAAATGGTGTTAGACATTTCTTTTGCTTTCTTAAAAACTATCTTTTGTATCACACTGGCGGTTTAGCATTTCCTATTGTAGAATCGGGTATGTTATACACCACCAGATTTCAGAACGTGATGTGAACTATTCTGTCTTTTGCCTTCAGGTAAAGTGTCAATGAGTACAAGCATCCACATTAGCTACTGATTTCCTCTGAATTCAATATTTATTCATTACCTTGTTTTGAAAATTTCTGCAGCAAACTTTGGTTGGAGATATACAGAAGAAAATGATGATATTCAAAATCTTATGAACGGTTTTAAACATAATCTCTGTCTATAAAAACAACTTCCAAAGCTTCTGTGGCATCAAAACCCTCAACTTAATATAATTGAATTGTTACTGTATACAATATTTCTTTTGATTAAAACTTATTGTTATGTAATAATTAAAAAAAACAGCTCATATAATAACCTATTTGGTGTTGTGGGATTGTCATGTCATTTTTCTTTTCCATTATGTCCTCGCTTATTTATTGATAACCTAAATTGATCCTTTACCGAAAGTGATAAAATGAGGTACTCAATTGGTTGTTGTATTGGAGAAATTAACTCTAGTATAAAATCCACATAAAATAATTCAACGTTTGGATGTTCCTAACTTCATATAAAAAAAAAATAATTTCAGCATAACTATGCATTAAACTATTTATAAACAAAAATATGAATAGTTTATGTATAATACAATATTTATTATTAATCACTACATGGCATAAGTAGTTAATAATTAGTTATTTAGTTAATCATTAGTTATTTGTTATTGTTTTTTAATGTAAATATCTATAAAATAATAAAATAAAATATTTTATAATAAAAAATGAAAATTAAAAAAAACTGTCCATTCAAATTGCAAAGTAGTTTCAAGTTGGAGTTTTAAAATTATTTTAAAATAAAAAACTAGCTGTCCATTCAAATTGGAGAGTAGTTTCAAGTTGGAGTTTTTAAATTATTTTAAAATAAAAAACTAGCTGTCCATTCAAATTGGAGAGTAGTTTCAAGTTGGAGTTTTTAAATTATTTTAAAATAAAAAACTAGCTGTCCATTCAAATTGGAGAGTAGTTTCAAGTTGGAGTTTTTAAATTATTTTAAAATAAAAAACTAGCTGTCCATTCAAATTGGAGAGTAGTTTCAAGTTGGAGTTTTTAAATTATTTTAAAATAAAAAACTAGCTGTCCATTCAAATTGGAGAGTAGTTTCAAGTTGGAGTTTTTAAATTATTTTAAAATAAAAAACTAGCTGTCCATTCAAATTGGAGAGTAGTTTCAAGTTGGAGTTTTTAAATTATTTTAAAATAAAAAACTAGCTGTCCATTCAAATTGGAGAGTAGTTTCAAGTTGGAGTTTTTAAATTATTTTAAAATAAAAAACTAGCTGTCCATTCAAATTGGAGAGTAGTTTCAAGTTGGAGTTTTTAAATTATTTTAAAATAAAAAACAAAAATTACAACAAATAAAAAACTGTCAATTCAAAATTTCTTTGTTTTTTAAAATAATTTTTTTTCTTTTCAAAAATAATTTTTTTATTTATTACGAAAATATTATTGAGAATAATAGAATAAAATAAAAAATAAAAAAATATATCTTCTATTATATTATCAAAAGAAAGTAGTAGACAAAAATATCAAACAAAGTAATATGCTAATAAAAGTTTTTATTAACAATGAAAAAATATGAAATATTGGATAATATAATATAGAAAAATATAGAACAAAAAGTTATTCAACGACTATACAAGTCTCTTTAATTTAATAGAGATTTTATTCATTAAAATTCAGACAATATTATTAAGAACATTAGAATAAAATTTAAAATAAAAAAAATATTTCAAGAGTAATAAAATATATATCTTCTATTATATTACAAAAAAAGTAGTAGACAAAAATATTATAATAAAGAAAATAAATAACAAAAAAGTTATTCGATCACTGTATAAGCCCCTTTAATTTAATAAAAAATTTATTCATTAAAATCTATATAATATTATTGACAGCAACATAATAAAATTTAAAATAAAAAATATTTCTAGATTAATAAAATATATATATCTTCTCCTATATTACAAAAAAAAAAGCGAGCAGATAAAAATATTAAACAAAGTAATATGCTAATAAAAATTTATATTAACAATGTAAAAATACTAAATAATGGATAGTAGAATAAAGAAAAATATATAATAAAAAAGTTATTCATTAATTATATAAGTTTCTTTAATTTAATAGAGATGATAATTGAAATTTATTAAAGCAAGACAAATCCTTCAAACAAGCTATCACAATTTAATTTAATTAATATTTTTAATAAATACAACAACAATAATAACAACCCAGTATAATTCTATTAGTGGGGTCTGGGGAGGGTAGTGTGTACGCAGACCTTACCCCTACCCTGGGGTAGAGAGGCTGTTTCCAATAGACCCTCGGCATCCTTCCCTCCAAGAACTCCCCACCTTGCTGTTGGGGTGACTCGAACTCACAACCTCTTGGTTGGAAGTGGAGAGTGCTTACCATCATAGCAACTCACCTTGTAATAAATCTAAATTTAATATTTGAGGGCCAAAACCCTATTTCCCCCATTTCCCCAATATCCTCCCTCTCTCTCGGTAACTTTTTTCTTCTTTGATTTCCCTTCCATTTCACCTGTGAGGCGGATTGTTCTTCGAGTTCTCTTCCACTCCATCTGTGCGGCTGATAGAGGCAAACGGCTGAAATCTTACGGTAAGAAAAGAAAAGAAGTAATTAGTTTTGTTTGCTGGTCACATTATTTTTAATTTGTTGCCGATTGAAAGCTTATATGCATGTTTTTCATGTATAGATTCCATATATGAACTTTATTCATAGGACCAATCGAATTTTTGTGGTGCTTTGTCAAAGAGTTCTGCCTTTGTTAATTTCGTTACTCTCATTAATTTCGTTATAGTTCACAATATGACAAACTGAGTTGGTTGTAATATACTAATCTCTTTAATGCCCTATCATTTAAATTAATAGACTGTAATAATACTAATCTCCATTAATAACTCTAATGACAGAGTTGCTTGAAAAAAAACTTTTGGATTTTATTACATATTGCAGAACCTCTGAACCTAGGTTTTAAACATTGAAGCTCTAGAATGCACTTATTTCCGAGAGTGAATGGAAAATTGGATATGCTGTGACGATTTTGTTATGCATATGTTGTTTGACTTGCGCTAATTTGAGATTCTGCTAATAGGTGTGGCATGGCAATAACTTTTATGTAATCTATAGAATATTGCATCAAGATTGAAAATTCTATGTATAGGTCTAGCATAAAAATATTTGTACAATCTATCAAATATTGTAATTAGTTGAATATAAAATTTAATGTAAGACGGATGCTTTGAAATAATTGTAGATTATGTGTGAAGGTGTAACATGGCTTGACAATAATTTTTATGTAATCTATCAAATATTATGATTAGTCCATCATGTAAGATTAGTGACTTGCAGTAATTGTATATTATGGGCGTAAATGTAGCATGTAATTTAAACTAATTTAAACATTTTTAACTATCATATATAGGTTATAGTTCTAATACTTCAAATACTATCAAAAGTTATAGACTTCTTAAAGGATGATGCTATGATGGAACATCAACAACATCATTTGTTTCTGTTGGTAACAATGACTTGTTTGGGTAGCCATTTCTTTGGTTGTTGTTGTCATTCTTTACCCACACTAGATGTATCCTCTAAGAAGGAAAATTAATTGTAGCACCATAATTGTACCTCTGGTTTAATGGATGGCAGTTGCACTACACAAGCCCCTTATTATAGATGGCCTGGCTGGCTCCCAGAGGAAACGAATGCTTCCAACCAGATACAACTAAATAGGAAAACAATGACTCTTTGATGGGTGTTAATAAATTTTCTCCATAAATATATATCTTATGTCATGATCTATGTCACTTGTTCCTGTTGGTTAAAGCAAAGTAAATATGACACTCTTTCAAGGTTTTTGATAATTCATTTGCATAGAGCACATACTCTTGATATAGAGCACATAATGGTTCTTGAAGTCTTGAATATTATAGGATGGCCACAAAATATATTTTTGTCGTTGTAAGAACCAATTTTTCTCGGATTTATTTGTGTAGATGGAGCTTGCATTTCGTAGATGGATGTATAATCGGACTTATCCTAATCGTAGTGGGTTGAGGGAGGAATTTATAGAAGGAGTTGATGAATTTATGGCTAAAACATATCTGCCTCCACCTCACCCAAAAATTTATGACTAGTAAAACTGAAAGGAAAAACAAAAGGTGAAAAGAAAAAGAAAGAAATTTTAAAAAATGGAACAGAAAGAACAAGTAACTGTCACAGAAAATGTTCAGTGCAACACTAGGAACATTTTGTTTTAGCGTACTAGTAAAAACAGAGCAAACTAAAAATCAGAACAACAAAATAACATTCAATGAATAAAAATTACACCTCAACCAAAAAATTAGTTCAAATCAGCTACATAAAGCTTTTGGAACATCCTGGGTTTGCAAAACTAACTTATTAAGCAGAGTTTAGAACAAAAATAAAAGTTGTAAACAGAGAAAATGATAATTACAGTTGAAGATTGCTTTACTGACCTCAGAAGAGAAATTTCTGTGCTTGTGGAGTGAAAAAGGAGACAAAGGAAGAGTGCCAGAGACTAAAAAATAGTATATGAGAGTTTTTTGCGTGGGGAAGGAGTAATAGGGGATGAAGGCGCAGCGGCAGAGTTGTGGAGAAGGTTTTGCTTATTGTTCATTCCTTTTTATTTATTTTTATTTTTATTTTTATTTTTTTGGCTTTCAGATTAATTACTAGTCGAACGACACTGTATGCCTTCAACTATACTTAAACGACGTCGACCACCCTCCCCTTTTACTGGATTTGAGATTGGGGTCGTTTGGATGGTGGAATAAGGGATAACAATCCCGGAATAAAACGAGGGATTATTTTATTTTGTATTTGGTTATGAATATTAGTTAGAGCCGGTTTGAATTAGCTGATTATAAATAGTTGATAAGCTTAAAGTGCTGAAACTGCTTTTTTTAATAAGCATTTACGTGTTTGGATACTGGGTTGTTGTTGTTGTATTTACGTGTTTGGATAGACGTGCTGAAACTGATAATAAGCCGTTGATGCGTTTGGTAGAAAAGTGTTGATAAACTATTCTTTTGTTTAAATGACTAAAATACCTTTAAAACTTTACAAAAGATTATACTTGCAACTTGATCTTAATAAAAGTCCATTCCTAAGATTAATTGTTAAGTAATAGGAGATAAAAATGTAAATTTTGAACTTGACAAGGAGTAAATAAGAAGGGGGCTTTAATTCGACAGTAAAGGTTGTACAATGATATGTGTGGTAGGTGCACATCACGAGTTCAAGTCTTGCTGGTGAATCAAGTTAGGTATTTAAGTTGAGAAGGATAGAGGGACAGACCCATTATCCGCCAAGTTTCGAAGCTGAAATACAACAAAATTCTCGGTTATCAAAAAAACTAAGATTGGCCGAAGTTGTGATTTTCTTTTGCATTATGAATTTAGAAAGTAATGGACACCGGAGTCTTGTGAAAGATAAATCAGATTCAACTCACCTTCCTCTTAGGGGTTGATTTTGGTTGATTATTTCAATAGTTTATAAGGTTTAGGAGTAATTTCCTCCATGCAAGATCTGTTGTTTGCCTCATATGGTGGCTGGTTTGGGTCACTAAGATTATGCTTTTCAGGAAAAATTCAGGTCAACCATAGCTTTGATCACAAGGTAGGCATAACAGAGTTCTTTTGCAATTGGATTAGTTTTTTGACGGGCAATGGTGCATGTCATGCATGAGGGGTGACCTATCTGTGTATGATTTTTCTTCATTAATTACTTAAAAAGCAGCTCAGCATATCTGAGACCTAATATTGATATTTCTGCTGTTTTATGCAGGGTAATTCAAGTTTAAATTACAGTGTTCCTCTTTCAGTGTTATGTGTTCGAGACCTTTAGTGGAATGGGCCTTCAACTTCCTTCAACAAGTGGAAGTATAATATTATTTTCATCATCATGTAAGAATTATGTAAACTGAGGTAGCTTCCACTTGTTGCCATAGTGATATCCTTGCTTTGTCTTCATTGTCTCCAACTTCCACCATCAAGATGTCCAAACAGCCCAACATGCTCTTTTATATTTTAATTTTTGATAAAGCGAATCCACATGTTAAAGCCAAATCAAGATTTTTTGGAGCTCATCTTTACATTCACCTCTATCTATAGGTCACTTCTCATGATCTTCTTATTATATACTTTAGGTAGAGAATGCTATTTCGTCTTCTGTTTGTTTACCGTTATGATTTCTCACCAATTATGTTGTATTTACCTTTTAGCCGATCCTAAATGGTTTGAAATGTTGTCTTCTCCTTTTCTAATCCCTGGCAATTATTGTATCGGGTTCTTTTAAAATGAAAATGCATGTAGATACCGTATTAAAAAAAAAAAATTAAAATGCATGTAGATTATGTGGTCCAATGGAGGCAGCTAGGCTTATTATCTTTGCACAATTGATTTCCTTCTCAAAGTTGATTATCTGCTGCTAGTTTGATTGTAAACAATAGGCCGCCTTAGTAACATACCTTACTAAATGTTCAGAATATTTTAGAAGATGGAGATAGTTGAGTCCATTCTGAACCTTCCCGTGCAAGATCCACCTGGTGAAGACTTCTCAGCATCTGATTTGAGTTGGACCAAGGTCGGAAATGTAGAACGTTATGATGATGTTGCCCTTATTCTTTATGATCGAGTTGATGCATTTATCATTGGAGAGTGTTGTAACGTGGAATTCCCAACAAGGTTTCATATTGAGAGGGGAAGGAAAAGAAGCAGAGGCAGTTTAAAGGAGTATAAGCATGATGACTATTTGGAGTACAGGCTGTAAGTGCTTCAGCAATTTCAGGATATATCATTTGCTATCTTCTACTCTCTCTTTTTTAAATGAATAATGTGGAGGGTCATGCTGACCTCTTTCTTTGTTCTACTAGTTTTAACAGTAAACTATGTATTCGTGAGAACATTTTGTTATTTGATCATTTGGTGGATTAATTTAGGTATGAACTTTCTGAACTAGTGAACCTCAAGATGGATTGTTCTTTGTAAATATTTGACTCTTGGAGGAGAGCACAGGGAGAATCAAGGACGTAGAACTTTCCTGTTGTTGGACAAAACAAAAAATGAACTTAAATGGCTAACTATGAGGATTTTGCTTAATTTAAACGCGACTCATGATGGAGGATGAAGCAATGTTCAGTCTTTCTAAGTAATTTTTGAGTGTATTAGTAAATTTAAGCTTCTTAAGTTTACTTTATATAACAAAGTTTTATGTCCAATTTATTTTGGTAAATTCTCAATGTCTTGTTATTAGTTTAAAGATCATATCATAATCCTGTATCAGTCATTCATGTATTTAGACATTCTTGGGGTTGAAGCTTAATAACCTTGTCTATGTCTAATCAAAGATAGCTCAAAAAGCTGTCAATTTTTTTAATCTAGTTGGAGTCCAGTATTGAAAGTGGATTGCTACTGCCTTGACAAAGCTGTTGTTGGTTGATTTTTTCTGGATGTAAGGTGTGATTAACCTTTACCAAGGGTAAAGCGTTCTCTCTTATTCCTCCACTCATCTTTCTTCTCGCCTCCACCTCCACATCTAGAGGAAACTGGATTAAATTCCTCCATGTGATGATCTTAGGCCTTGGATATAGACTCCTTGAGGTTTACAGGGATTCTGGATGATATGATCTCATCCTTGAGGTTTCTTGATTAAAAAAATAAGAAAAATATTTTCTACTCTGAAGGCCTCAGTAAATAGCAATTTCGTGACTTCTATGGAGCTAAGAAAGGAGCTGCATTAGCTCAATTTAGCATCCCATCGCTTGCTTAACCAGTTTGTTTTTAACTGTATAAAATGGAAATAGGTAATGACTGGAAAGGCTTCTGCAATTTACTCAGAATCCTAAATTTCTCCCAACCTTTTCCAGACCTTTGATATCGCTATTTTTTTCCATCTTTTTTAGCAGATTTGAGCTTTACCTTTTTCCTGTTTTTATAAGGGAGCTCTTCAGTTCTTCTACAACCTCAAGTATGGGCCGCTTCTCTTTCTTTACTTGTTTATGGCTTCCTGAGCATTATTACCATTATGGTAAGGAAGAGAATTAATTAAGATTCCTCGGTCGCCACTATATTCCCTGGAATACTTTCGGCCGGATATGTTACCAACACTTGACTTCTAAAGTCAAGCTAGATTTGATCAAAGTCATCTTAGGACTAAATTTTGGTGGCAAAGAACATAGTACATAACCTCTACATAAGAAGGTTTTTAACTTTCAAGTAACACATAAAAATAAAAGTATATCGGACATCCTTTTTAGTGAAATCCAATTTGACTTTTTATGGACAAATATCATGGGACTAAGGGAGTAACAACTAGTTGTAGCTGTTTGAAAAGTCGTGAACTTTAGATAATAGTAAGGGTCGACTCTTATTACAGACTATTGCAGAATATAGCCTAGAGGGCGTTTTTGATAACTTTTGGTATAATATGAATCAGTGTTGTTAAAGGCCCCGTTAAAGCACAGTTAAGCCCTGAAGCTCGGTGAACGCATGCAGGTTGTGCACTTTGCCTCGCTTAATTAGCGCTTTAGTGTAGACGTCAAGGTGCTAAGGCGTGTGCACCTTTACCAATAGATTCTGTCTTTAAGGGCACAACATCATATATATCGCTTAATTATCGTTTCCGTTCTTTTGTCCAAATAATTATTCTTGGTGTTTATAGTTACATTTTCTTGCATTACATTTCTATTTTTTTATTTTTTCTATATTTGTGCTTTTCTTAGCTAAACCCCGTTTGGTGCTCCAACACACTCTGGTGCTTTTTGCTTTTGACTACACTGATATGAATTTGTAAGGTAAAATTGTTTACAAGTTTCTCCTTCATATCTTGACATGCTGTTATTTCAGGTATTGGTGTTCCTTCGGCCCTGAAAATTATGGAGAAGGTGGTGATATTTTACCTAGCCGACGATATCGGCTTAACACTCGAAACCGAGCTGCTAGACCCCAGTCCATGAGGGGCTGCACTTGCCATTTCATAGTGAAGCGCTTGTATACCCGTCCATCTCTTGCACTTATTATATATAACAACAGGCGTCATGTTAACAAGTCCGGTTCTTTATGCCATGGGCCGCTTGATAGAGATGCTATTGGCCCTGGTGCAAAAAAGATTCCATACGTTTGCAATGAGATTCAACAACAAACTATGTCTATGATCTATCTTGGCATTCCTGAGAAGAATGTTTTGGAAAAACATATTGAGGGTATTCAACGTTATTGTGGTTCTGATGCGGAAGTGAATAGCCTTGCTGCTCAGTATGTCCACAAACTTGGCATGATTATCAAAAGATCTACTCATGAATTGGATCTAGATGATCAAGCTAGCATAAGATTGTGGGCCGAACGGAATAAGAAATCTATTTTCTTTTATCAGGATACATCGGAAAATGATCCATTCATCTTAGGTATCCAAACTGACTGGCAGTTACAACAAATGATTCGTTTTGGACATCGTAGTCTAATAGCAGTTGATTCAACATTTGGTATAAAGAAACTAAAGGTAATGAAGCATGGTGTCTCTTCCTTTTAACCTTGACAACATCTCACATAGTTCTAATTTCTTAATCTACGTAATTTTGCAGTATCCTTTGTGCACACTTCTTGTGTTTGATTCAAGACAGCATGCCCTTCCTGTTGCTTGGGTCGTCACCCGCACAATTGCCAAGCCTGACGTGAGTAAATGGATGAAAGCTCTTCATGATCGTGTCCGTGCTGTCGATCCAACATGGAAGGTCAATGGTTTCCTAATCGACGATGCTGCAGCAGAAATTGACCCCATAAGGCAAAATTCTTGTGGTCTACTTTTTCTCTATGTCAAGTTCATCACATAGTTCTATAACATATTTACTTGATCTTGATGTCTTTTCAGGGAGATATTTTCATGTCCGGTTCTATTTTCACTTTGGCGTATTCGTAGATCGTGGTTGAGAAATATCATCAAGAAATGTAGTAATGCTGAAGTTCAAAGAGANATTTACTTGATCTTGATATCTTTTCAGGGAGATATTTTCATGTCCGGTTCTATTTTCACTTTGGCGTATTCGTAGATCGTGGTTGAGAAATATCATCAAGAAATGTAGTAATGCTGAAGTTCAAAGAGAGATATTTAAGCGTCTAGGTGACACAGTCTACAGCATTTGGGATGGAAGTGATCCTTTTGTTGCTTTAGAAGAACTTTCTCTAGATTTTGTTGATCAAACAGCCTTCTTGCAATATTTCAAAGCCACTTGGGTGCCTAAATTTGGTTAGATCATCTCTCCGGTTTGTTATCTGGTTTTTTCTCCTTGCAAAAAATTCTGTTTCAAAGAAAGAAGAAAAGGAACATCTAAGCTATCATACACAAAATAAATAAATTAGATCGAATCAATATAACATTACTATATTTAAAGTATTTTTTCGGAATCTTTTTCTATCTTTTTCCTGTATTTCCCTGTAATATTTGTATTTTCATAATACAGAAATGTGGCTTACTACAACGAGAACGTTACCTCTTGCGAGCCAGGAAGCATCTGGTGCAATAGAAGCATATCATGTCAAGTTGAAAGTCAGACTATATGATGATTCACATCTTGGGGCACTCCAGAGAGTTGATTGGTTAGTTCACAAATTGACAACTGAGTTACACTCCAGCTACTGGCTTGACCGATATGCAGATGAAAGTGATTCTTTCCAAAATGTGAAGGAGGAGTATATTGCCACCACATCCTGGCATCGAGCCCTGCAAATTCCTGATGATGCTGTGACCTTGGATAACAAGGATAACTCCTTCGCAAAAGTTTTGAGCCAGAAAGACAGCAGTAAAACACACCTAGTTTGGAATCCTGGATCAGAATTTGCCCATTGTGATTGTGAATGGTCAATGCAAGGAAATATGTGCAAGCATATTATTAAAGTCAATATGATATGTGGGAATCTTCAATCATGTCGACCTTCTATGTCATTTCAATCATTTAATGAGGTTCTAGTGAGTCTAACGAGAAAACCGGTGGATGATTCAATGGCACTGGATCTGTCAACAGCATGGACACACCAGATGCTTGATCAAATTCGGAAGCTAGTTGAGCTAAACCAGTCTCATGATATCGGCACCATAGTAAATAATATGCCTTTGGGATGGGTCGCTAAAAAGGGCAGAACATCTGTTGGCAGACCATCAGCTATTGCTCTCCCCTCCAGCGCCAACAACAGTTTAATTTGTTCAACTGCTAAAAAGAATCGAAAGAGGAAGAGATTATCAAGATTACGATGATCTCTTGTGGAGGACAGAAATATCTCCGCAGGAACTATGCATTGGTGCTGTTCTTGTTCCACCATGCAGCTATCAGCCCTAGACGCTTTATTTGGTAATGGCTATTCTGCCCTTTATGTTCCCATTCATGACTGGGGGCTTGGTTTTGGTTTTATTATAACCAGCATGATGTTGCCACCATCTGTTGACTCGATGGATGCCAATATTATCCAACATATCAAACTTCTGACTCAACTTTAAAGAATTTAGAACTCTGATATGTTGGAAGAATTCAATTGAATAAGGAATTATGAACTACTGATTACTTGTTTGGCATGATATTTTTCAAAAAGAGCCTATCCTTTAGTCCTCAAAATTTTACTTTTCATTAAATGGTATGGTTTGTGTATTAAGTGAAAGATTCTATATTCTCACAGCCCGTCTCCTTTAATATAACAGTAACAGTTTTATCAGTTAAAGGAATCTGAAAGAAAAATAGCCCCTGAATTTTCTTGCATTTTTTTTTATTTATGAAAAAAATGTTGAATGAGTAGTTAATCAGCAGCTATCATGTCCTTTTCTTTTTGATACTTCCAACTGCTTGTTGCTGTTAGTCCGTGTTCTACGCTTTCCATTCACCGTTTGCTGTTAGTGAAGCCAATCCTGTGTTCTTGATATCAGAATCTATCTTATTTGTCGTTATTTGTGTAGGCTGACCAGACAGAAAGAAATACTTGGTTGATTCAGTATGTTCAAAGGCAGCTCTAACACTGATGCTCAACATTCGATAGATGCATTTGATGTTTGGTATTTTCTACAGCAGAGCAAGTTTTATGGGGAAGTTCTAATAAGATTATCACCGCATTCAGACCTTGTCCGCTGGGTACTAAAGTACCCTTATTGGGAACAAATGGAGCGGTCACACCCCAGACAAGAAGCATCAATAGACTCAAAGCATATACGGTACCAATCAGAAACTGCCAGGATTCTCTCCTTTTTGTCTTTAGATGTCCTTGTATGCCTTTTATTTACAATTGAAACATACAAACTGACCACTAGAATAATTTGTTCATGATACAATGTACATATGTTGTATATGGATTTTTCCATTATTCAGTTGAGGAAACAGCAGCAGGTCTAATTAGGTGTGCACATTGATTTAGACAACTTTTTCTTGGTTCTATCAATTTCCTGTCTGGATTGGATTGTCTGCAAGCGGAAAGTCATGAAGTTTTTGTTTGGTAATGTAGATGAATATGTTAGCAGTACAATTGTATTGACTAT